>JAJLXO010000214.1:7038-57691 GCA_030571375.1 Botryozyma mucatilis | reverse complement strand
TTATTTTGATATTATTTTGATATTATTTTGATATTATTTTGATATTATTTTGATATTATTTTGATATTATTTTGATATTATTTTGATATTATTTTGATATTATTTTGATATTATTTTGATATTATTTTGATATTATTTTGATATTATTTTGATATTATTTTGATATTATTTTGATATTATTTTGATATTATTTTGATATATTTTGATATTATTTTGATACTATTCTACTATTCTTCTGATATTCTTTGATATTACTTTAGTATTATTTTAATATTATTGTAATATTATTCCAATTTTTTTTAACATTTATATATTATTCTTATATTATTCTTACATTATTTTTATATTTTAATATTTTCAACTTTTGATGAAATTTGAAACAATTAAATTGTTAACAAATATTGAATTTGATATTAAACTGATATTACGCTGATATTAAAATTGATATGACTTTTTGCCAGATTGAAAAAAAACTAATACTAATAAGAAACAGAAAAATAGATTTAAAAAATTTAAGATAGAAGATATACAAAAGGTATGTGAATACTATATTATTATATTTGTATTTGGTTTTTAATAATTAACTTGTAGAAAATATAAATTTAATTTCCAGAAAGCCTAAATTATTGGTTGCATTTAGTAGGGGTAAGCGAAATTTGAACACTAAGCAACGCAAGTGAAGATTACTGTATATTGTGGTGTATTATATTATATTATATTATTTTTACTATATTTTTAATATTTATTATTTAATATTTATTATAATTTATTACTTTTTGTTATTTATTATTATTTATCAATTATTTATGTTGGTTTTATTATTATGACTTATGATTTATTCTCACTTTTCGTTCCTGCATTTAGACATTGGACAATGTAAACAAAACGAAAGCGACTGAAGTCATGTCAATCAGTATAAACGATACGCAAGTAATTGTTAAATAATAATAATAATAACTACATTGTTATTATAAAACCTTGTTATAATAGTTTATATAAAACAATTATTACTATGGTGTAATTTACGATATAATATAATATATACTTCATAATGCAATAGTCATAAAATATCAGTTCTTAATAGTTTTTTTTTAGTTTATCTAAATTTTATTTTTAGATTAATCACTTTCGTTTCTATTTTAATTTTTATTTTAAGCTCTGTTTATTTTTATTTTTATTACATTTTATTATATATATATATATATATATATTTTCATTTTAATTTTACTTTTTATTTTAATTTGCTTAATTATATTCTTATTTTGTACTTTGACTTTTATTTATTTATTTATTTATTTATTCTTTACATTGTTACTAACCCAAAAGTTCATTTCTTCAATCCTTCACAACTCTAATTATCCACCACTTCTTTGTGCCCAAACTTCAGGCTGGACTGGCTAAAAACCAGCACATATGAGTAGGGCATTTTTTCAATCTAAAAATTGCTCTAACTCTTCGTCCTGCTTAGATGCTTCGCACTCACATTCCTCTCCTAATTTTACAGATTCCACAGGCCTGCAAGATCCTCCTAATTCTTTAAATGACTCAAACACCTGTACCCTTTTATCTCCTTCAGATGTCTGTTTAAAATCAGATTCTCCATCCTCTAAATCCATTTCGAATATATTTTTTTCCAACAATGCTGAAGACCTTTCTAATCGCTCTCCAGCTGGCCTGGGTTTCTATAATAATTCAATCAGCAATATAAAACAAGGTAATCAAATTACTAAAAATAATTCTAATAACAATAACAATATATCTCAAGTACCCACACAAATTTCATCTTTTCCCCGTCCTTCTCAAAGATCTTCTTCTTCCCCTGTTCTTTCACATGCTTCATCCGAAAATTATCAATATTATAATCATCTTCAAAGCATTTTACCAACCACCCTAAGCGACTCTAATTTAAGTTCTCCAAACAATCAATTTCATAATGAAACCTTGTTAAGTTATGATGATCCATCTTATTCTGATCAAGGTTTATTTATTACCACACCTACTAATTCATCACCTCGAATTTCTTCTTCTTTGGCACAGTCAAGTAATATCTCTAGTCAAATAACAACCTATCTCTCAAACAACATTTTTCCAAACCAAAAAGTCCCCCAACCAAATAAAAATATCAATAAAAAATCAACTATAAATAACAACGAAAAGAGTGATTATCATTATAGTTCCTCATTATCACATCAAAATCCTTCTCAATCTCCAATAGTAACATCTCAAACAAAGCCAAAGAAAAAAAATGATTCAAAAAATACCAAAAAGAAAGAGCCGAAAAAATCTTCTAAATCAAAATCAAATGCAAATCAAAACAATTCTGCAAATAAACCGAATAATTATTTTGAAGCCTTTTTCCCATCTTTACCTATTCATTCATTAAAAAACTCTCATCAAACTTCCACTAAAAATGAAGTTAAGAATTATTTAAACTCATCAGGACAAACAGTAAAGCAAATTAACTCTAACTATTCTGATTATAACCAAAACTCTTTTTTAAATCAAATGACAAGAAACAATGGCTTACAATCTTCTTTTTCCCATTTAAATACAGGCTCAAATGCTGACCAACAAACATCTTATTTTCCCTCATCTACTCAACCTTCATCTATGCAAATGAATATTAATTCTTCCGATTCTATTACATCTCTTCAGCAAGCCGCTTTACTGCCTGAAAATGAATCTAAATATAGTCATTATTTAAAGGAAAATGATCAAATCCTTGATCACTTTTCTAATGAAAAGTTATCTAATATTAAGCAATATCAATCTTTTCATTCTCAGCCACTAGCTTCTCAAGATTCATACATTCCAGGCAGTATTTATTCTATAAACAAATCTACCAATCAGGATTATAATATTAATCAAAATTCGAAATATTTTGCAAATAATCAATCTTCTATATCTAATATTCCTTCATCAATTGCAATTTCCTCACCTTCTAATCAGATGAATATAGCTAACTCTTATCCGACACCAATAAGTAATAACCGTACTTCATTTTCTAATCAATCATCTGAAAAAAAGATAGTTATTTCTGATAATCCTACTTATAACTTATCTTCAGATTTTATTATTTCTAATGATAATTTATGTCCGTCATCAAATTCTTCTCTCATTACAGAAAGCAATGTTTCTTCGATACCATCTAAACCGTATAATGATATTTCTCGGTATAATCCATCTTTGAACTACTGCATGCCTGAAAATCTTTCTAATGAAAAGGGGCAACAGCTGAAAGTTATTCAATCGTATTCTACTCCACTTTCTACTTTAAATAATAATCAGCAAACGCCTAGAGCGAATGCAAGTACTGATATTATACGTAAAAGCAAAACGAAATCTCAAGCTAAAATACATGTACACGACAAAGATGATGATCTCCCCACACCTATTTATTCGCCCTTAGATATAAATAATACGTCGAAAAATATACTAGGTAGTTCTACCAACCTTGGTCTTGGGATAGATATATCTACTTTAAGTACTATTGAAGTATATGATCCTACTGGTCAAACAATTAGAAATGGCGCTCGTCAAGCGGATATTTCGGCGTCATATTGGGAAGATCAACAAACTTGGTGTTTTCAAGTACATGTAAATGGATTTATTGTAGCACGACGTGAAGATAATAACATGATAAATGGTACTAAATTGCTTAATGTAGCAAAGCTCACCCGTGGCCGAAGAGATGGGCTTTTGAAAACGGAAAAAAATAGATTTGTTGTTAAAAATGGAGCAATGCATTTAAAAGGCGTTTGGATACCTTTGGATCGGGCACTTGCTTTTGCCAATAAAGAGAAAATTACTGACTTTTTGTTCCCACTTTTTATAAATGATATTTCTATACGGTTAAAGGATTTGACAAGAAATCTCAAGCGTGCTAAATTATCTTTAGAAAAGAGTAAGAGCTATCAAGAAAATTTTCAGTCATATACTGTCGTTCCCATGAATTCTCCGCATTATTTAAATGCGCCAACTTTCAATTATTCTAATAATTATAATACACCATCTTCTCATTTAGCAACAAATGACCAAAATCTATGTTTAGCGGACAACGTTGATTATATAGGAAAAACTAATCAAGAGAGTTCACCTGAAAAACTTTCAGAAGCAAACTCTAATTTAACGTTGCATAATCAAGTTTCGTCTTCAAAATCTTTACTTGATCCTTTTCAATTTAAATCGCGTGATAGTTCATTAGTTTCTAAATCTTCTCCCATTATATATGATTCTAGCTATAATCCAATTTGCAGTTCATCTATTAATATTAGCAGAGTTAATAAGCTTTTTAGACACAAATCACAACCAGCTAATATATATCAAGTTTCTCAGCAAAAACCTGCTGTAGTTCAAAGTGTTGACAGTAGTTTAAAAGGATCTAGTCCTTATACTGATTTAAACACCAGGCGGAAACATCTTCTTTCTGAAGATATTAACAAAGCTTCGACGTTTGTTTCAACGCCTCCTAATTCTCATATGCTAAATACAGGTCCCTTTACAGATTCTTTCATAGATTATACAAAACCTCATAATAATTCCATGTGCTCATCATCTGCTTTAATATCCGATGTAAATAATCGTTCTTTATCACCAGTACAAACTGTTTCAAATTATGTTTTCTCACCTTCTCTCACAGATTCGCCAGATTTAAGCTCTTCTATAGCCGCTAACACAAAAAATAATTCTTTTTGCCCAAATAGCAAGTCTCAGGGTAAGTACAATATTAATAACCCTGTATATTCAGAAGCATATTCTTCTTTACATAACTCTTTAGATGCTCCTAATACTAAAGAAAAATGCGTTCCTGACAAATCGTTGGCTCAAATGAAATCTTCAAATAAAGGTAAAATTAAAAAAAATAGCTTCAGCCCGTATTCTTTGCAAGGTTTAATACACACTACTGATTCACAAGAAAAAAATAATGAAGTTGAACATATTTATGCTAAATATTATGATTTTGGAAGGCATTCCAGAAACAACTCTGGCTCTTCATCTTCAACCGTTCATACTCCTACTTCTCAATGTATTGATACCGCATTTCTGTCTCCTTGTAAGGCTTATTCAGTCCCATCTATTCCTGTTCACGGGCAATCTTATAATAGTGTTGGGAATCGATCTTTAGATTCCAACGAATCAGTTATTTCAGACAAGAGAACAAATAAATATAATGACCAAAATATATTTTCATTTTCTCGACCTCTAGGTTTATATTTTGCTGCTGATTTTGATAAAAATGAACAGGCGGAAGACGAAAACAGTTGTCAAATAAGGAAAAAAGAACTATATGAAGAAAATAGTATTAAAGAAGAAAATGAGGAAGAAGAACAAGAAAAGATCGGTGCAGAAGCAGAATCCATGAAATCATTTAAGAATGGTTTTTTAAATGAAAACCTTAATTCTCATCAATTAAATAAACTCACCCAACAAGAAAATGTTAGATATTTGAAGCACATTAAGCAACAGCAAAAAACGGTGAATACTGGACTTCGGTCTGCCACTCAAAGACCTCGTATAGAAAGACATAATAGAAAAAGGTCTATTCCTGCTGCAGAGTCATTTACTGAGGATAATGTCGCATCCTCTTTACCTGTTTCTAGATATGCAAGAAGTCATTCTCAATCTGAATTGAGTACTCGTAAAAATTTTGAGAAGTCTAATTCTAAAACTGTTCCTGAACAAAATTCACAAATAAGATCTTACTCGTTCTCTGGATCGTTTGATAATTCTATTAATGCTCATAGAAATAATGATGCAGGATTATATTGGCCTTCTTTGATTTCGAAATTGGCTAGTGCAAGTAAAAACTCTGATATAGAATGTAATGACAAAGAAGAAAATGTACAGCAATGTGGACACACTTCAAGCAAAACGAACTCAGATAATGAACAAAATAAACAAGATCGAAAGAGCATAGATGATTACTTACCAACAACTAACATTAAATTAAGTTCACCTATTTTATCGCATTTTGATGATCGTAATAGAATTAACACTAATGTTGGACTAGGAGTAGAAATACCCACACGAAAATTGAAGAGTGTGGAAGAATTAAGAAAACTTTCAGTCTCACCCATACCATCTGATAATACCTTAACATCAAATTTATTTTATCTTAACAATGACTTAACTGTAGATGAAACATCACAAAATAACTCCTTTGGTACAGCAGACTGTTCGTACTCAGATTCAAACAATTTAAACTTTTCTAGCTTTGATACTTCAAATTTTGATGATTACAATTTTGGATCAACTATTTTAAATGACGCCCATATGCAACTCAAACCAGATTTTGCTTCTGATCAAGATAACTATTTAAAGGTAAAGCAATTTTCTAATGGAGATATGGACTTATTTAATGAAGTTAATGATGATTCCCAAAATATTTTTGATCATGCATGGATAAAAGAGAATACAGAATGAGAGAAAACTAAGATAATTAATTGAATGGGAATTTTTTTTTTTTTTTTTTTTGGTATTATAGATTTTTTTGCTTTTTATTTTTAGAAGTGTTTTTACTTGTTTTTTTTTTTCTTTTTTAATATTTAGAATATTGAACTATATTTTTCTTTTATATGATCTTTTATTTATTTGCTTAATTTATCTTTTTATTTTATCGTGTTTATTTTTCTATTTAAATTTAACTGCTTTTTTGTCGCCTACTTGACTTTATGGCTACACTTATGCTTACACTTCTATTTCTATTTTTACTTTATTTTTATTTTCAATTTATTTTTACTTTCACTTCTACCTCCGCTTTTATTTTTATTTTTACTTTTACTTTCACTTCTACTTTTGTTTTTATTTTATTATGACTTTTACTTTCGTTTCTATTGTACTTGGTTTAAATTTAAATTAATGTTAATATTTAACTCATATTTATTTCGATCTATTTATATATTTTATTTTATCTTTTTAAACTTATACTTTTTACTTATTTATTAAAATTCGTAATCGTTTTATTTTACTTTTTTCACTTTTTAACTTGTTCTTTTATTTATTTTTTTATATATGTATTTATTTGTAATAAATTTTTCCTTTATTATACATATTTATTGTAAGATAGTTGTACTATATTGTTAATTGAGATGAAAACTTATATATTGTACATAGTAATTTTCAGTAAGATAAATTGATTATAAAAGTATATATATACTTAAACATGTTTTTTTCAGATTATTTATCTACTATTCAATCTATGAACTATTGATATTTAGTTATTTCAAACGAGTTAAAGTTATCTGCTCTTATGAAACTTTAATGATAAAAAATCTTTAATTTAAAAAAAAATAAAAAAAAATAAAAAAAAATAAAAAAAAAAACAAAGAATGAAATAAGAAAGTAAGCAAATTGAAAATTCTTCAATCAAATTTAATCTAAATCCAAAACTAATAGTCTGTGATCTATTTACAATGCATCTTGGGAATCTAATCTAATTCCTCCTACAGCCCAAATTTCGTTTTCATCTTCAATTTTATCGGAATAAACCACTTCTTTATCCCCCCCAGCTTCAACTCGCTCTTTAAAACTATCCACCAAACGCATCGCAATCCTGCGAGTATATTCCAATATAGATCTACTATTTGGTAAAGGGTTGCTCTCAAGCCATTTTACAACTGCCTTATCTCCTAATGTAGACATTTGAAAAATAGCCAAAAACGCTTGTTCTGCAGCCAGCTTAATAGGAATGATAATTTCACGAACACATGCAAATACAGCAGGAACTATTAAATGAAAGTGGGGTTTTAAAATACTTATATTTTTTAAAGCAACAAGTTTTATGACTACCAATGACAATCTTCTTGTATCAATAGAAGTGGATACAGGGGTAGTAACCGCTTTTGCAAGGGAAGATACTAAAGCTTTTGCCGCATCAAATCCACAAGAGTCACTAAAAGACAAAAGATATTTACCAGCAGCAATTGTACTCAAATCAGAAATTGCAGAGGATGGATTATTTATTCCTTCTATAATAGCATTAGCGACTAATGAAGAAAGACCAGAATCAATAATAATAGAACTTGCTTCTTTTAAAACTGCATTAAGAGCCAAAACAGACGAGTAAGTGAGAGATTGACCATTTTCAGGCAGAATATGTTCTTTAATGATATTGCTACCATTTTCGGTACCTATAACCCTGACCAACCCGCCCAATATTTTAGCACATTCTATCGCAGTATTTTGATCACTATTATCTAAACCACCCTCAACTAACTTTAAAACTAAAGTGCGAGAAGACTCACTAATAGAACTACCAGCCTTTTCAATTATTTCATTTAAAGCATTTAAAATTGCTACACTCACACCATTATCATTTGTAGAAGAATAACTTTGAACCAACTCTGAAATCAACGGATCAACTCTAGGTTGAAATTTAATCAATATTCCCAAAGCCTTTGCAGCCCTTCTACGAAGAACTGAATTACTTGGATCAGATAATGATTTTACAAAGGTGCGTTGTAATTGAGGAAAAAAAGGCTTCATAAAAGTTGGTATTTTAGTTAAAAGCTTATAGAGAGCTTTCAAAATGGCAGACTTAACATCAGATGAAAATCGCTCTCCCACAGTTCTTATAAGAGGCCCTGTCATTTGAGTAACATATGTTTTGAGATATTCTGAATCTGTATAATCCGCGATCAATGATATTCCAACAGCAGAATACTCTCTCTTATCAGGAGATCCATACATAAGCCCTTGCATAAATATTGGGAGAACGCAACTTGGCCCTTTAGGTCTACAAAACCCAGCTTGAGATTCCCCTCCGTAACCTATAGACTGTAACACTTTGCAAGTGTTTATGACTATCGAGTCTAATTCTTCTTTGGAAAGTTTTGATACAAGAACTGTTAAAGCTGTCCAAGCTTCTGTTACAACCTGTTCATCACGGTCACTGAATGCATATAAGCACTCTCTGACCCAATCCATTTGGTATGGAGAAAAATCTAAAGAAGTCTCTTTAAAAAAGACGGCCATATGTTTAAACGTGACTCTCCGACGAGTGTTACTTTCATTTTTTGCCAATGAAAGCATAATCTGCATCAAAGAATGAGGCCCAGCATCATCATTAATCGACAAAAGAATTTTATCTATAGAGTCACATACAGAATCATAGTTTTCAGGGTTTTCTTCAATTTCAGCATTGATAAGTGTTTTAATAATAAGTGACAAGTTTTTAATAGCTGATCCACCTGCAGCAGTTACCAATGAACCTAAAGCTCTAGCATTAAATGATGTTATTGGTTCTGAAATAAGCGTAGGTATAAGAATAGGTAAAATAGAATCAGAACGAATAGACATGATTGCTTGCAATGCAGATAAAACGTTTTTAGATAATTCACTTTTATCACTTTGAAGCAAATTTAACAAATCAGGAATAATTTTATCAATAACAGATTTTCCAAGTGTTGCATGCAATACATCAAATGTTTGTGCAGCTGCCTCTCTAACATTACTAAAACTACTAATCAACTCAGATTTAACGATATTGATAAGTTCTGTCTGATATTCCTGAAGAGTATCAATTGAAGTAGAAGAAATAAGCTCTTTAACTGCAAGACAAACACCTTGTTGTGTCTCTGGGCTTTCGGAATTAAGTTCAGTCTCTAGACTAGCTAAAATTTTATCTAAAATATTATCTCCAACTCTACGCACAAGTTCTCCAAGAGATCCCGTACCAATGGCTTTTTGTTCACTGTACTGGCTAGATAAATGAGAAATTATAATTTGAGTTAAAGATGATAAAATCTCTTTTATAGTTTTAGGAGTGTTTACTACAAGCGACTTCCAAATAGAACTAGCAGCTGCCCGAACTTGCGCCGAAGTATCAGAGCGACAAACGAAAATAGATGACAATACTCTATTCCTTCGATCTTCTCCGAGTACTTGCAAAATTTTATTCTGAAATTCAGTATTAGACTCGTTTTCTTCACCAATCTCTTCATCTTCAATCTTTTTAGTGACACCTGTGATTTGATACAATAATTCACCAGTGAGCTCAACAGAACTAAGTCTAATTCTATAATTTTGATCAGACATTCCATTTTGTAGCTCTGGTAATAAAAGATCAACTGCTTTAGCAGAAAAGTTATTTATTATTAAGCGTCCGGCTCTGAGAGAAGTTTCTCTTACGGGTTCAGCATTATCAGCCAATCCTGCTAATATAGAGGGTATTACTTTATTTAAATAAGGACCAAAAGAAGCACCAAATGATGCAGGTAAAAATACCATTAAAGACATATACCCTTCGCGAACACTAGCATTATTACTTGTAAGATTTATAGTGATTGAAGGAAGTAATTCTTCTAATTTACGCAATCCAAGACCAGAAACAATTTCAGATATAGCTTGTGCAGCACCAAGACGATCACCTGCAGAAGTTTCCGATTTCAAGCTTAAGAAAAGTCTTGAAATTAATTCTGGGAACTGATCCTCTCCAAACTTTTCTACCAATGATCCAAGGGCTCTACATGCAGTAGCTCGCGTTGCAGGGACTGGATCAACCATAGCTTGCTCTAACAAAGAAACCAAAGAGTTCAAATATGGGATGAGATCTTCCCTTTCGGTAAGCATAGCCATATTTCCAACAATTTGGGCAGACTTTTTCTTCAACATCGCAGATCTTTCTCTAAGACCTCTTTCAAGTATATGAATTACTAAAGCAAGAGACGGAGCATCAATATAATGTTCAAATTTAGTCTTTAATAAAGCTGACAAAGCACTATCTGAATATTTAGTAGGATCACTTATAGTTTTTATAAGAAGTGGAACAAGCATGTGAATCTCGGGATTTGTAATTGCATCACCAAATTTAGATAATGATTGAGTGGCAGTGTTTCGCACTTCTTTATGAGAATCGTTCAAACAATCTACTATTTCTGGAATAATCTTCGAAAGAGAATAAGATAGCTGTGTAGGATTTAAATATGCCATTGCACCTAAAAGTTCGACTGCTCCTTTCTTTGATCTCCATTGAACATCTTCTAAGCTTTGTAAAGTAATTGGTATCAGCAGTTTTACACCATAACCAGTTGTATTTTTCATTATAGCTTTTGCAGCATCAGCACTTGATTGTCTCACTTCAGTGGATGCATCACCAAGACAAGACAAAATAAATGGGACAAATTTAATTGCAAAAGGCTCAAAGAGTCTTCCCAAACATGTAGATAAACACTCTATAAATAACATAGCACCCTCTCTCATTTTAGGATCCTTTTTATTTTCAACAGCCTCAACAAATTTACTCAATATATTATACTCATTAAGTGCAGATAACCCTGCTCCTTTAATCAATCCAGCTATACCATACGCGGCTCCTCTTCTCTCCCCATAATTTTTTCCGTTAAATAGCTCAACAAATAAATAATCAAAATACTTATTTAATAAAGGTTTTATTAATTTGGTTAAAGGTGGGAGAACATCAGCAACTGCAACTTGAACGTCTTCCGACGGAGTCTTAAGTGTATCTAATAATCTATTAATAATATTTGGTAAACGAGAATCCGTTTTATTCAAATGATGTGAAAGTGCACCATATAACACAATTACCGACTCATGAATTATGTCTTCTTCAGCTGATGAATTATGTCGTTTGTTCATATAATTCTCAAATACTTCAATAAGTTCTTTAGTGTGATTCATGCCATAAAGCTTTATTATACTAATTCCAGCATTTCGAAACCCTAGTCTTACATTTGAGTTTTTGTCGCCCAAAGCTGCTGAGTCTATAAAAAAATTTATCGTGCTCACAACACTATCTTGAGGCAAAAATTCAGAAATATAAAGAAAACCAGATGCAATTCCACTTCGTACTTGCCAATGATCTATAACTTCAGCTTTTCTTACGAAGCCAACTTCTGCTTTTTCAGGCTCGGGTGGTGTGATTTCACGAATATATATTTTTTTAAGAGACAAAATAACATTTTGCACAATCTCGTCCTCATTTAATTCTTTTAAAGAAAATCCAAGTGCTTTTGCGGCGCAAGTTCGTATAGTTTGATCATTTGCTGAGAAAAATTTAATAATCGATGAGGGACTGTTTTTATTTATTTTTAAATCATTCTCAACCCAAATAGAGTATGCTAGCTGAGCTTTAACTTCATCTGGATCAAATCTTTCAATTAAAATTTCATCATAATAAGCATCAGGCAATGATAATTCAGAATCAATTGATTCTAAAGCAGTAGTTCTAACATTTGGATCACTAGAAACGGTTGCAGACAAAATTATTTGTAATTCATCAATAGAAATATTAGGAGCTATAGCCTGAGTAAATCCCATGAAAGCATCTTTACTAGTTTTCGAAAATGATGGGTATTTTTTAATAGAAAACAGTAAAGCATGAGCAACAGGACCCCTAGAAATATTTTCTGTAAAGACAGAGGCATGATATACTATTATCTCTAGTGCCAACAATATTTGTTCTTCAGCTTGTTCTTTATTTTTTGAACCTACTCCACCAGATTCAATCACCAACAATATTAAAGGAAGAACATAACTTAAAGATACTAAATCTAGAGGTAATTGCTCTGCCACAAACCTAATTCTATACAGTATTCGGGAAGTTTGGGCATATAAATCCTCAGAACAAAATTTAGAGGGCACATCTTTAATTTTCAAAGCACGTAATAGTACAGCTCCAAAAATATATCTTAACTGACCAAGTCTTTCATTTAAATGCTTTGATAATGAAATAAAAAGAAGTATGGGATCGGTATTAAGTAGTCGAGTAACGCCTGATGTAAGCATAGTAATCAATGATTCCACAGCCGGTGGAAACCAGATTTCTATCCCATTGTTAGTGCCTTCACTCAAATAAAAGATCAACCGCATTCCATAGAAAAACTGTAAATATGCATCCTGGACATTAAGTCTAATTTTTCTTTCAACTTCAAGTTGTTCATTTACTCTATTTTGTTCTTCTTTGGTTAATTTCCTGTTAGACCCTTTCTTATTTGCAAGTTCTGCACGAACTTGTGCTTCCCATTGAGAAGTTTCATAATCTTTAGAATTTTTATTTAAAGATTTTTCTTTAGAGCCAGATAAAACATCTTTATAAACAACTCCTTCGGGCGATTTCCAAATAGCTAGCATTTCATCGTCTATTTCCAAAAGCAATGAAGAATTCAATTTTTCTTGGAAGTACTTTACTAGCTCTAAAGTAAAGGATTCTGGTGATATAAATGCAAGCGTTGCTGCAGCCTTAAGAGCGGCTTCCCTAAACTTAGGAGACTCATTTTTTTCAACCGTTGACTTAATTAAATCTAAAAATTTTTTCTTGTGTATTTTAACAAGCTCTCCAGGGTCTACTGAAGCTCTTAGACAAAATTCAATCCAGTTATTCCGAGAGGGAAAATATTCATGATGAAACAAAATGCAAAATTGCATAAGTTCTGTGCAAATAAACTCATTTTGTTCCTTTTTCTGAGCTTTTTGATGAATTTTATCGTATGGAATTATAGCTTGAACCATTAAGTGCAAAAAATTTAAACCTTGTTTACATGAAGAAGCTATTGAAGTTTTTATATTAAGCTCAATATCTTTAAACCAGTCCCATAAATTATTAGAAATTGCATCAGCCACAAACGTATTAAAAGTAGAATATGCTTCTGCTAATCCATTAAATGCAGCATTTCGTACTACATGAGAAACTAGAGGGGATGTAAATAAATAATACCAAGCATAGGACCAAGCTTTTGAAGTCTCTTTATTTGCAATTTCAATAACCAAAGAGGTAAGACTGTTTAGTGAATTTGCAACCAGTTTATATTCAAACTCCGAAGAAAATTTTGAATATACTCTATCGTTTAGTAAAGAAATTTTTTTATCGTCCATAATTAAAGATTGTTTTATACTTTTTATTTCTGAATCGACTTCATATTTTAAAGTAGTAAGATTTTTTAAATGAATCACAATTAATATATAAGAATAAACTGTAACAGAAAATTTACTTTGAGTAGTAAAACTTAAAAGACTTTCGTTTACTTCATGCCAACTTTGCGAAATTAATGGGAAAATTTCAGATAAAAATTTTTCATAAGTCTCATTAGGAATAGAAATACTTATCAAAGCATCATTAATATTCAAAATCCAATATTTTCTAATGTTTAATTTTTTATTTTTTAAACCTTGAATTAACACTTCAAGCGAAGACTTTTCAAAAAGCAGAGAACTATTATTTTTAATTAAAAATTCGATAAATTTAGAAACAGAACGAAGAATATTATTTAAAACTGATTCGTTAGATTCCTTAGAAGCGGTAGAAAATAAGAGGGATATATTAGACGACACTAAATCTATAGAAAGGGGGAAAAAACTAAGAAGTCTTGAATATTCAATACGTACTTCCGGAGAAGTTACTTTATTAGTTTTTAATGAAGTTAGTACATTCTTAAAAACACTAGAAATTTGGTTTGGATCTGTACTATGGGTAAGCATTATGGTTATAGTATTGAATGAGGCTAGCCTAATAGACTGCTTGCTAGAACCTAAAGCAGATAATAATGGAGAGGATAAATTTTGCGCAAATGCACAAGATAAATCAAGCGAAGAAGGTAAAGAAGATACAAAAATTGGTATTACTCCATTTAAAACAATTTCCGGAGCACGTAAAATACTTCTTTCAATAAATGGAACAAGACTATTAATATCTTCTATGGTGACAAAATAAGTGAAAAACGGCTTAAAAGTATCTAAAATATAATCAGGAATAGGAGTTTTGGATGCTAAAAATTCGGTCTTATAAAATTGAAATATTTTTTCTTTATGAGTGTTGAATAATTCAAAAATATACTTTGCGGAAACATTTTCAGCACTTGTAGATGCAATTGTCCCGATAATGCAAGCTGCATTTAATCCAATAGAAGATATCAAATTAATATATAAATCAATTATTAATTTTAAGTCTGTAATTGAGTAAATTCCATCATCATTGTTATCTTTACTAGTAAACATATGCACTAAAGTAGATTTTACGTGTTGAAGAGCAGACTTTGCAATTCTAGGTTTTAATGAAACAAAGCTATAACAATATGCTAGAGAATTTGCTTGAGCTTTTATTAAATTATTAGTCCATGAAGAATCATATTTAAAATTTGCAAGAAAAAAATCCAGCCATTCAATTAGATTTAAATAATCTGCAGGTGCATGATTACATTCACTAGAAACCTTAATAATTTTTGGAAATAAATTTTCTTTTAAATTTGTAAAATGTTTAATAGAGAATTCTTTAAAAATTTCTAGTACTTTAGTACGCGAAGCAAAATCGTTATAATAATTAAATGTTAAAAATAATTCATCTATTAAGCTATTTACTTCGTCATCCGAACCTACTTCATTATTTGAGATACGGTTTTTTATTAATTTGAGATATGAAATTCTCTTTTTAGTAGACGCAGAAAATATATTCAAATGAATTGATTCTAAACATGAATTTGTGGTTGTATCAGACATTAGCTAAAAAGACTTTTAAATTTTAATATAGTACCCACTCAACTGAATGAATAATACAATAAAATATTAATTGTGCAAAAAGAAAAATAAAAAAAAATAAAAAAAAAATAAAAAAAATAGTAATAAAATAATACAAAAAAAGTATGAAAAAAGTGTTGAAATATGTAAAAATTTCCAAAATATTCAAATATAATAATAAATTGAATTAAATTAAATTAAAGTAAAACTAAAAATAAGAATGTAAACAAACAAACCAGGAAAACTATACAAAAACAATTCTAATTTTCTATAATTGATTAATTAGTAGAATTAAAAACATTGCGAATAAAATTTATTATGAGTTACTATGGAAACATTTATTGTTATATCAAGTAGTACATTTCATACTGAGCCGGTATAAAATATACATAGAGTGATTTATAGAATAAATATTTAAAATTTTTTTTCAGTTTTTTTTTTTTTTCTTTTCTTTTTTCTTTATCAACTAATACAACTAATGATGAATGTATTACTTCCTTTTCAGCTCTCGAGTTACAATATTTTTTTATATTGCAATTTGGGCGATGCGGAAAGTACCTATATATCACCAATCATTGGGTACTATTTACAACTGAAGTTGTTAACGTTGAAAGTAAATTTTAATTAATTCATTAGAACAATTATAGTTCATGCATTTTGACGTACTGATTTGTATATATTTTTTATCATTCTTTTATTTTGTTATGAGAAATATTTTTAAGATATCATTTGATTTTAAATTTTTATTTATTTGCTTTTTGATTAAATGATCCAAGTGTATACATATTTGATTAATATCTACATCATTCAGTAAAATTTTCTGTAAATACACATCTAATAAATTTTTATTTGATTTATTTAAACTATTTGTAAATACAAAACTCATAATATTTAATAGAATTTAATATTTTGATAAATCTACGAGAAAGCTATATAGTCAACGTGTTAAATGAATAAGGGGCGTTTATTGACTCTTTTTTTTGCAATATTTCTCTATCATTTGCTAAATAATTTTATTATTTATTAGCCATGTAATTTTTAGATAAGTAAACAAGCAAACAAGAACTATTTATTATAAAAAAAAGAACTTGTAATTCTATAGTGAGCTTTTTGCTATTTATAATTCTAATATTTTAATGTCATTATAGTCTATAAGCCAATGAAATAAATTTTTAAACAACCAAATCCAAACCAAACCAAAAAAAAAAAAAAAAAAAAAAAAAAAAAAAAAAAAAAAAAAAAAAAAAAAAAAAAAAAAAAAAAAAAAAAAAAAAAAAAAAAAAAAAAAAAAAAAAAAAAAAAAAAAAAAAAAAAAAAAAAAAAAAAAAAAAAAAAAAAAAAAAAAAAAAAAAAAAAAAAAAAAAAAAAGAAAAAAAAAAGAAAAAAAATAATAATGATAAAAATAAAAATAAAATAATAATATAAAAAGTAAAATATAAACTGAAACATGAAAAACTCCATCATGGATTAGTTTTTAAATGTCTTTTACAATCATCAAAATAGTATAACCCAAAATAAATAAAACAAAACAATTAAACTAAACGTCCCAAATGCCATATGCAAAAAAAAATGCCATAATTATTATTTAGATCTATCAATTAACCGAATTTTATCTTCTGACAGATTCTTAGTGTGAAAAGAATTATGTCTATTATTAATCGGAATATATGATTGGTAAGGTTCTGGATCACCTAACATACTTGAGTTTGATTGCAAACCGTCTGTAATATCGAATGAACTTCGCTGATTTATTTCTGAATCTGAAGGATCTGAACTACTTAATGAAGCTTGGAAAGATTCTGACTCACTACTTTTATCTTTCTTATTGTAAATATCTTCATTATCAGATGGCGATCGTGTTATTATTACTCCGCTATTAGTATTGAAATTATTTTTCATTTGGCTTCCTTGTGAATCACTAGATGTATTTGAAATATTATTAATAGAATTATTATTC
Source organism: Botryozyma mucatilis (assembly GCA_030571375.1). Lineage (NCBI taxonomy): Eukaryota > Fungi > Ascomycota > Trigonopsidomycetes > Trigonopsidales > Trigonopsidaceae > Botryozyma > Botryozyma mucatilis. The sequence continues at coordinate 40,269 of JAJLXO010000214.1, read as the reverse complement.
CTTGATCTTAAATCATAACATGCTAGATTATCATCGCCATCTTTAAATGAATATTCAGAAATATTATCTTCGTCAATCTCTTTAATTGCGGGGGTAGCACGCCCTGGTATGCTCATATATCTATTTATAATGCTCTCTCTTCCATCTTCATTTATATGGTCCGCATGGTTTCTTAAAAATCTTGGAGGGGGATCTAAAGAACGATGAGTACCGCCTCCATTTGAAGCTCTCAATTGAGAAAACCCTTCATTTAAACTATAATTTTGCGATAATGTTCTTGCTCTTGAATTTAATCTAGCCAACTGTTTGGATCTTCTTCGTTTACTGAAATCTCGTATTAAAACAGACATAGAAGGACCTAAATTACCATTTGTAAAAGTTTCATTTGCTAATAATTCATCTTCCGGAGGTACACTTGAAATAATTTCACGAACATCATTTAAGTCATTATGAAGTTGTGTTGAATCTGATATACTATTTGTGGAAACGGAAATTTGCAGCAGTACAATTGAAAAGCAAGCAGTTAAAAACCCTAAAACCATATTTACTATTTGCGTAGCTGGAGCTGAAAATCCTTTAAACAATACAGCAGAAGATATTATAGTCATAGTGGTAAACATAACATAATAAGTTGGTGATACAACAGCAGTGTTAAAAATATTTAAAGCTTTATTTAAATATATTATTTCAATAACCAGTAATGCAACCATTACTACTATGACTAGATATAAAAACCATTGATTAAACTGCATAGTTCCACGTGCTTGAGCGGTGATTGCTGAACCGACTGCTTGTATCAATACAACAGTCAGTCCACCGGCAAGAGAACAAACAGAAATGTAAATAAACATTGATTTCTTTCCATACCTTGGACCTAAAAAGAAAGCTATCCCAGAGAATAATAAAATACATACTCCACCATACGTCAAAAAACCAGGAGTTATGATTAATTTTTTATACCCTTGTATTGTGCTTACTGTATTTTCTTCGGGAGCGTTCATTACCACGGCAGTTGAACCAACAAGACATAAAACACATGACATTTTTCCTACAAAAGATAATCTTTCTTTGAGACATATAGATGATAGAATAGCAGAAGTTACAACCGATAAACCACCTAGGGAAGTAATAATTATTGCATCTGTAAATCCGTAAGCAGCTGCATTAAGAAGCTCACCACCTATCATCATACTCATTCCTAACCACCACCAATAATTCTTTAAATATGCAAACCCTTCACCTGCTTCTTTATTTGATCTTTCTGTTGCTTGTAGCAAACCCTTTTTTTTAAATATAAATGAAGTGCCTATAAGAATTCCTGAAACGCATGCTAATCCTATTCCTATACCTTTGTAAGAGCTTGGTCTTGAAGTTGAATCTGTCATTTTCAAAAGTTATTTTTTTTCTTATTTTTTTTTTTTTTTTTTTTTTTAAAAAAAAAAAAAAAAAAAGAAAAAAAAGGAGATTTTTAAATGTTTTATTTTAAAAATAAAAAAAAACCTACGCAAAGATTTTATTAATACTTTATTTTAATTTTTTTATTACTTTTATATTTTTTGTTCCTTAAAGTTTTTTATGGTACCTTAAATATAAGCTACACAATTTTATATTATAATACCAAATTTATATCTTTAAATGGAATGAATTTTTCAAAGTATTCATTAGACAAAATACTTGAAGTTTTAGTTATAAAAATTATAAATATGATAATTTAAAATCATTAAATAAATAAAGAAGCAAATAATCAATAAATATATATTGTTAAGTTTATATAACAACGGACTTTTTTTTTTTTTTAAAAAAAAAAAAAAAAGAAAGAAAGAAAAAAACAACTATTGAAATATTGCGTGATAGGTATAATGTCTTTTGTATCAGTTTTTTAGCTTAATATTTTACTGCAAACAATATTATAATTCCGGGGATTTTTAAAATGAATAATAGTCAGTAATTAATCGTTAAGGAGAATGAATATAATTAAAATCATGTATACTATACTATTTTCTATGGAGAACTAATATTGAGGTATTGTTATTAAGTAACCAATTTAATTAAGGGCGCTTTCCTTATAGCTGGTGGTTAAAAAATTCAATTAAACCTAAAAAGGAAATAAAAAAACAACAAATACCGCAGCTCATAGTTTTACCATGTAATATCTTTCCGAACTGTAAGACAAACACGTTGCTATGGAATTATAACTTCTCTATTTATTAGAATACTATAGCAACGTAATTCTCGGTTAGGTTGATATGAAAGTAGATTGTGAGTGCAGATGATTTCAATAATAATTAGAAAATCTATCTAAAAAGTTAGTTGCCGTTAATTTTTAATTTTAATTTTTTTTTTATCCTATTAAACTAGACATTGGAACATCCGGATGTAATAAACTCTTGAACAAGAATATTATTTATTTTGCTGTATAACTTTAATTAAATTTAAAAATTAATATTACTTTTATTAAGTATGTAGTTAAATAGTTATTAAAAATTATATAACCAATTAATTAATCAAAATTTTGTATACAGCATACTATTATTATGGATATTTTGTCAGAACCACTACGTAATTATTCTAAATTAAATTAATTACGTGCAAATAAATATTCACAGTCATTGTCTAAAAATACACAATTACGTAAATATGGGTCTAGAAGTGGTCAATTCCATGTATTTAATTTAATAATTATAAATAATAATGGAGTAATATATACTACAATATAAGATATATTATTAATAAAATAATAATAATAATCTAAAGTAATAGATTTCCCATAATTTGAAAACTATATTAGTATTCAATAATAATAAATTTATTTTAAATATATATAGCCCATCCAAAAAAAAAAAAAACTATTCATAGTATTATCTATTGCTAAAATTAATTTCAATAAATATAACGGCAATACAGTAACTTTTGACTACCCTCCCCCTCTTTTATTTGTGTACGAAATGTTCCATAAGGAAATTTAAGTCGCAACCTTTTAAAATACCTATACAGAAATAAATTTTATACATCCATGACAACCGTATTTGGGAATCATTTTTCCCGGCCAAATAAAGTAACAGTACTTTATTTACTATTATAGTTTCAAATTTACTTAAATGTTGCATGTATTTTTCTTAGTAATACACATTTATTTACCCTGATATATATTTTATTTTCCCTATTTTGTTTATGTCATTCTACTTGTTTTTTTTATTTTTCCTTCTTAAACGAAAAATTTTTTCCAATTACCGCGCTCATTTTAGATAGAAACAAATGGAAGGAAAATAAACTACATAATGTCAAGAATTAATAATATAGTATGAATAATATTAATAAGAATATTACTAATATGACTAAATTTTCTAATAATTGTAATAAATAAAAATAAAACTAAAAAAAACTCACACTAAATGAGACGAAAAATTTAATTATATAAAGCAACAGTAAAAAACAAATATATATAAGGAAAAACAAAATATTAAAATATGCTTAAAAACTTTACAAGGTCATTTTCATCAACAAGTAGCAAAATGGTTAAAAAAGTTTATTTCGACATTTCTTCTAATTGTAAGTGATGAAAAATTATTTATTTTTATTCTTTTTCTATTAGTTCTCCTAATTTAATTTATTATGATTTATTTTTGTTTTATTAGATCAATTGTACTTGTATATTTTGTTCATTTTAAAGTTTAAAATAATATAATATAATGCATTGTACTTTGAATATTTATTTTACATTATAACTTTTTTTAATTAGTTTTTATTTAATTGAATTGTTTAATATAAGATTTAATTTTAATTATTAAACTATTTTATAAAATAGTTTTTTTATATATATTGATTTACTAACTTTTAAGCCTCCCCTTTGGGCAGGATCACCTTTAATCTTTTTGATGATGTAAGTTTATTTATTTTTCTAAATAAATAATTCTAATTAACATTGTCTAACTTTTTTTTTTTTTTTTTTCTTTTAATTAGGTTGTTCCTAAAACCGCTGAAAATTTCCGTGCTTTATGCACTGGTGAAAAGGGATTCGGATATGCTGGATCTACTTTCCACAGAGTTATTCCTCAATTCATGATTCAAGGTGGTGACTTCACTCGTGGTAACGGCACTGGTGGAAAATCTATTTACGGAGAAAAGTTCGCAGATGAAAACTTTGCTCTTAAACATGATAAACCTGGTCTTCTTTCAATGGCTAATGCTGGTCCTAACACCAACGGATCTCAATTTTTCATCACCACAGTACCAACACCTTGGCTCGATGGAAAACATGTTGTTTTCGGTGAAGTTGCTAGCGGAATGGATGTAGTTAAGAAACTTGAAAGTCTTGGTTCTGCTACTGGTGCTACCCGTGCTAGACTTACCATTGATAAGTCTGGTGAACTCTAAATCAATTTTTGTTTATAATTGATTAGTTTGTTTATTATAATTATATATTTTATAAATTCTTTACACATTTTTTGTGTTTTTTTGTAGTTTAGTTTAATTGTAGATTTTTTTTTTTAAGTAATAAATATTACACACATATTATGCAAAACGTACAGTATGTAGTATATTTTATGCTATTTTCTATTATAATCACCTTCCATTAAGAATGCTAAATAGAAATCAAGATTTATTACAGGTATTAAATGTGTATGACGCAATAGTTTTAATATTGGATTTTTGTGTAATAAAATTTGATGCTACGGTTTAAAAATTATTTAAATGCTATCTAAAATTTATTTCAAATTTTAATAAATACAAATGTCTATTTGCAATTTACTCAACTTAAATACATGAATGCTTGCAGCATACATATAAATAATATATACATATCTATTGATTTATTGTTGTATTGCACTACATCATTACGTATTAAAATGATGTAGTGAAATTTAATAATTTCATCTACCAGAAGCTAGCCATTGTATAACTATACACATTATATACACTTATGTATATAGAAAGAAATGGTCTTCTTAGCAACGAAATCTGTAAATTCGTCTTTAAAATATTGAGTGGGAGCATCATTAAATAAATGGTGAATCGAATAAAACCTTATCGTACTTTAATTCTTAACGTAATTTAAATAAATATTTTTTGGGAATATTTTAAAACGCATAATATAATAAAATAAAAATTTAAAAAAAAAAATAAAAAAAAACTGCACAAACACAAATGGAATAGTTTATTTATAATTTGGCTTCAAATAATAATTCTCACATCTAAGACTTAGTCTTTACAGAATCATATTTTGGTTACTATGGCGTTGATATTAAAAAATTAAATATATTATTATTCCCATTATACTGTATTATATTACCATATAATAATACTAAACGTTATTTAATTATCATACATAATTCTTGTAAAATAGAAACTTGTAATTATTAAGCATTTATATTGGATTATTTATTTATATATGCAATTTAATACTAAATAAAAGTTTTAAATAGTATATGTTTGTACTCTATGAAGGCAATGATTTTAAGTTTCAGTTGCTATGGAATTACGATTTGTTTACACTTTACATCAAAACAGGAAATCAAATTAATTAATTGTCTATTTGTTTATTATTATAGTTATTATGATAATGTAATAAATAGCATATAGTTTTTATAATTTTAAAAAGCATACAGCATCTAAACTTATTATTCATTTATTTACATTAATAATACAAACTTCTGTTTACGGTTTGCTCTTAATTACGATTTTATTATTCTTTTGTTTATTTATTTATTTATTTTTCTTCAATTAAAAAACTTACCAGCTGCTATAATTATTTTCTTATAATAAAGCTCAAACACTGTTAATGATAGAAAAAACTCTAGGATATGGTATTTACACTTTATTGACTTTCTAATATATCTGTGTTAAATTTATATTTTTTTTTTATTTATTTATTTCTTTATTATTGACGAAATAGATATTTCAAGTAAAACAATACCGACTGATTTTATGAATTAGATGAACAATAAACCCAATATTATTTATAAAGGAAATGGAACTAAAATACAGTCCGAACCTAAATATGGTTTGTTTGATAAATTCAAATTCACTACAAAAAAATCTTCAGTTGATATTTCACATATGAAGCATTATAAAAAATATCAGCAAACTAAAGTTCTATTTCATGATAATCTTTCTGAGAAAAATTCAAAAAAGAATTTTTTACAAGAAAAAAAAGAAAATCTTCCACCTGGAATTTTACTAGAAACAACAAATTATAGTTCTCTAATGAATGATAATTTTCATCTTTTTAATCATACCAATACTAGTCCTAAAAAACATCAGCAACCCTTAACCCAGGCATCGTTGACGTGCTTTACTGATGTTTTAAATCCAAGCCCAGATAAAAATATACTTACCACAGACAAAGATACAGATAAAAAAACAATTAAGATTAAACAGCATAAGAAAAGGTTTATTGATCCTATTGATTTGTCTTCAAATCCAAATATGCGTGCCTGTTTAAATAAGCAATTGTTTAGTAGCCGTAAAAAGGCAATGTCGAAAACAATCACGGGGAGAATGACAGCTGTATATAATAACCACTCTATTGCTAGTATTGATAGCAAAGATAAATCTTTTATTGAAAACATAGATAATTCAAAGTCTTATATACTACCTTCGATTACTTCGTTTACTGTTTCTCCTAATGAAAATTTACAAGCGAATTCCGTCAATAAAAAAAAATCAAATAAAAACTTAAAATCTTTGACAGATAATAGTTTTAATTTTTTTTATTTGGGTAATTCAAAAAATTTGAATTTTCCTTCACTCTTAATGCCTCCTGAGAAAGCAGTGCAAATAATTAAGAATACAAAAGTTGTAATTGAAGGATCCAACTATTCAGAAACGAGTTTAAATGTTCCTTCATATAGTTTGTTGTCAAATGGTAGTATGTGGAAAAGTGCTAGTAGAAGCTTAGAAAATTCTTTAATGTCTGAAAATGAAGTTATTATAGATTTATGTTCGGATGTATCTTCTGATTTTTGTAATGAAAATAATATCGATGATAATAGCGTTAACAGACTTTCCCAGTCTGAATCTTTATTCTCTAACACACGGGATAGTGATTTTGCTTTGAAAATAACTGAAGATGATTCCAATAAACTTTTAGACACTATCACAATTGAAATGAAAGCCGAAAATCTAAAAATACAAAGTACGAATGAAAACATGATATTGGAATCGTTTAAAGAATCGTCGTTTGAAGAATCAAAACACGCTGATAACTCTCAAGAAAAATTTACTTTATCAGATATAAAAAATGAATCCAACACACCAATCCTATTAAAGTCGGAAAATGATATTATTTATACAGAATCATGTGATGACTCAGCTATTATTATCTCATCGAATGAATCAATAATATTAAAGGAAAAAACTCCTGAACATGAACACTCATTACACATCAAACCATCCCGATTTCCTCTGAGCCCAGACGAAATAATTTCAGATAGCGATAGTGATGATTTTGAAGAATCGGTAGTTTTTAATAAGCCTATACCAAATTTTAATCATAATAGTAGAAATGATAATGAAAATAACAGACCGTCTCTTTTTGATGAATATTGTGATTTTTCTAATGCCATAGAACAAAAAAAAAATGATTTGGATAAAATTTTTCCAAAAGATGGAACAGATGTAGTTTTGTTCAATAATGAAAACTCTGGAAAAAAAGAAATTGAAGGAAGCGAAGAGCAGTCTTATCTTTCAAATGAGCAGCTATCTGACATGACATTGATCGACCTTCAGAATTTAATAGCTAGCTGGGGACTTAAGCCAATAAAAGGTGGCTCTGAAAAAATTAGAACTTTTATAAGGTCTAAATTAAATTTAGGTGTTGCGGAAAAAGAAGATTCAACAACACATTCTTTACATAAACTAAAAAAACAAAAATCTACTACGGTTAAAAAAACATCAACTGAAGATAAAAACGAAGATCAAGTTAAAATTTCTATTGATGAAAATAACGCAGATTTTAATGATAAGTTAACAAAGTTATTTATAAACAGTAGCTATTTTGATCAAGCTTTGCTTTATCAACCTATTAATGTTAATAAGTTTTGCAAAGATTTTGGATTTATTGGAATGGACGTAAGTGATGACAAATTAATGGACGAAAAAGAATCTGATACAGACACTGATAGTATATCTAGTGAAGATGATTTACAATCTGGAAATACAAAAAATAAAAGAAAAAGAAAGGGAAGAATAAAAAAAGTGTCCGATCGCACTATGTATTCTAAAGTCGCAAACTGGTTTGTTGAAAAAGGAATACTTAGCACGATTAGTAAATGGGATGACTCTAATCGTATTAAAAAGAACAAGAAGCAAGCTAAGTCTAGTACCCAAGAAATTAAAAATGACTAAACTTGAAACTGTGAAATAATGCAACTATATAAGTGGACAATGGTAGAAATGACTAGAAACGTTGGCGAATGAAAGAAATAATTACAATTATAATGACTTTATGGAATTTTAATATTTTTTTTGTTTTCCTTTGCAACATATAATAATATATTAATTTGTAAAAAAATAATAATTTAGATGTTTAAAAATATACTCAGTACAATATGTTAGACTCGTATCTGTCCTTCAACACACATCTCAATATTGAAAGTCTTCAGAAGTCTATGAATTAGATAAACATTGTAAACTTGTTATCTAATTTATATTTAATCTAAGATTAAATTACAACCAGCATCTCTGAAAATTATACATAAATTATATAATCGAGTGCAAGATAGTAATATAATCTATGAAACATTGCATCTTCTCATATTAATTCTTAGAAAGAAAAACTAGAGATATAAATGTGTAAGACAATTCGATATATATAAAAGAAAAAATGAAATTAAACTTGTATATGAATGAAATATTTACATGAATGATTTAAAAAATAATTTATTTGTTTCATTAATTTTGATTAGCAAAGCACCGTTATTTTATTTATTTATACAATATAGAAACACATGACAAAATAAAAAATTACATTATAATATTCTATTTATTTTATATATTTATCGTGTAGCAGACCAGACACTAAAAGAAGTTAGCAAATGTTAAAAGAAATAATAATAATAATTATAAACAGCATGTAACAAGTATAAGATAATGAGTAAAAAAAATAAACTTACTTTTTGATAATTCCATCTTTTTGTGCGAGACGATTAAGCGAGTCATCAGCTTCACCACGAGCACGTACATAACCTGATAAAGCATAAGAAGTGTTTGTACCATCGGCTTTTCCACTTTCATCAACATTAACAATATTAATTAAAACTGAGGCATGGTCATCAGCACGGATAATTCTATTAGTAGCAGAACATTTACGAGGAACATAAAGTTCGACAAGTTGACCTCTATCGTTTTCCATTTTGAATTTTTAAAAATAAAAAAAAAGTTAATAAAGGGGGGGTTGGATTAATTATATTATTAGTTGTTACTTATGTACAAAATTGATGTATCTTTTAATTTCAATTTTTAATTTTAACCAGTCTTACTAAACCTTGAATTGATTGAATTTGGTACTACTGACTAAAATTGAAATCTGATTTGCGTCATGCGTTTATCAAATTATTTATTATATAATATTACGAACAAATGGGAAAAGTAAAAGTGAAAAAACAGCGTGACTGCTAAACTATTTTTTCTTTATGAATAATAATACATAAAATATTAGTAATTCTTAAATATTGTATGAAGCCTTTGTTGTCATAGTGATTGTTGTTTATTTATTAAGGGCTTTTTTATTATTGTACAATTAAATTCATATTTATTCATTCAATTTAGTCAAACTTAAACTGTAAACAAAAAAATTTTATAGGGTTATAAAATATCAAAAAGCATAGCAACGAATTTATCTGCCACATCATTGTTTATTTTCGTTTACTATGTATTTATTTATTTCTCTATTATTTTTATGGGTTTAATTACTGATATGAAATTTAATAATTATGCGGCAAACGGTAATGCATTAAAAATTATTATTTTTTTTTTTTTTTATTTTTTTATATGTATTTTTATTTTGCTTAATTATTTCTTTATGTAATGTAGAATAAACTTAGGAACGTAAACAAAGAATATAAAATAAAAAAAATAGTAAATTTATATAGTTAATAAATATAATCCTATTACTTATAGGGATTAATAAAATAAAGCGAACAAATAAATTAATAAAGGAACAACAAAAAAAAAAAAATATACGAAACTGTAAATAAATCTTAATTGAAAATTGAAATTTAGAGAAATAAGAATTGATAAAAAAAATTATTTAAAAATCATAACAAATTATAATTTAATACAATTATATATATTTATTACATATAATATTTTTTTTATTGTAATTTTATATTGCAATTCTTTTTATTTTGAATTTTTTTATTGTTTTGTACTAGTATCTTTTTTAGCGTAGTTTTCTCTGTATTTTTTTCATTTTTCGTTTATTTTTCGTTCCTACCATTTTTGTTCGCTTTATAAGAGAAACCCGGTAATTTATTTATTTCGACCTGATTTCTCCCATAACAGATAAAAAGTGGTTGTCATATATTTTGTCTTTATTTATTATTATTATTATTATTATTATTATTTATTTTTTTTATTCTTATTATCATTATTATTATTATTATTTTTATTATTATCATTTTTATTACTTATTGTTATTTTTTTATTGCTGATTTATTACTTATTTATTTCACATTCAGTAATTTATTTTTGCTTTGTCTTTTTATTCTTTTTATTCTTTTTATTTGCTTGCTTATTCATGCACTTAATGCTAATTAAAACTGTATTTTAACATTTTATTTTAACATTGTATAATATTAATTTTTTTTTTTTTTTTTTTTTTTTTAAATGATAAAGTGTATTGATTAATAGAGTCACTCAGTTGCTATTATTGTTATTATAATTATTATTATAAAACATCTTTTAATTAGCAAACTTTCGTTTAAATACACCACAAGCAAATTGTTTTTATTAAGCTTCAATAATTTTTTGTATTAGGTTTTTTCTTTTTTTTTTTGCAAACCAAATATATTAAAATTCTTGTTTGTTGTGGTTCTTAATATACTTTTTTCATAAACTACTATAATATAAAATACTTGTATCAACAAAATGCCTTTGTCTTTTTCAGAATCATTTTGGGCGCATAACTACTCAGATGGCTTAGATATTCTTTTTAAAAAATTGCAGCAAGGATGTGTTGAAAATATGGAAATTTTATCTACTGCAACTATAAGAGCAGATGCTGAAGAAGTGTATGGAAATAAACTATTAGAATTGGGAAATAATTATTGCGCACCTCGCCAAAATGGTTTTGGTCGAGATGAAGGTGCAAGCTTAAAAAAGGCTTATGATGGCATGACTAAAGCAATGATAGATGAAGGTCGTGCACATGTTAAAATTTCTGATAATATTCGAACTATGGTTATTACTCCATTCACGGCTTGGTCAAGTGATCATGAAAATCGTATAAATAAATCAGAAACAACTCTTAAGTCAAAATTAAAAGAATATAATAAATCACTTAAAGAAGTTAAATCCTTGCATAAAACATATTTTAATAAATGTAGAATTTTAGAGGATCAACAAGAAGAAATCGCTCTTGCTTTCCCAGTGCAAAGTCCAAACTTGAGTGCTCAGAAATCAGATCTAAATACTAAATCCTTTAGAAATTCATTTGCAAGTTTCGATTTAAAAAATCCTTTTAATTTAAATAAAGATCTTATGTCTAACACTTCCAAAGATGATGACTTAGAAACTACAGATGATGACACGGAAAGTATTGTTGAATTAGGTGATTTAACACTTACAAAAGAAAAATTTAAAGAATCCCTTAGCAACATTCTTTCAAACATACCTTTGAAAGAAGTCAGGGTACCAATTTTAGGAGTTTATTCTAATATTTCAACTGGCGAACAAATTGTTAATGCTTTACAAGTTTACTTTGATTTATCAACTATTGGAGAATGTGAACAAATTGGTCAAGCATTAATAAATGAAGGCTATCTACGTCTTATAGGATCTGTTGGCTCAACATTTGCAAATTCGTCCGTACTTAACTATCAATGGAAACCAAAGGCATTTAATATGATTGGTGATTCTGCAAATAGTAATGAAAAGTTTGCTCCAACTGTTGGTGGATATTTTGGTGGGCTTGTTAATTCTATGAATAATACACATTTAGATGAAACTCCAATACAAAAAATGCAACGAGAAGTCAACGAAGCTGACAAGCGTTATAAGCAAGGAATTAAAAGGCTAGATGATATAAGATGCAAGCTTGAGGAATCTATTTTCGATCACTTAAACTATCTTGAAAAATGTGAAACACATAGACTTTCAGCCATTAAAGCTGTTGTACTTGATTTTGGAGCGGCAATTTCTAATGTTATTCCTTCACTTCAATCAACAATTGATCAACTTCTTTTATATCAAGAAACTATTAATCCAGCAAATGATCTTAGATACATGATTGAATCATGTCGTACAGGTTCCTTCTTACCTCGTGTTACAGCTTATGATAATTATTATAGCACGGCTGAAGAACAAACGTTTGGAGTGGATTTGGAACTAAGGGCTAGAGGCGACAATAAAAAAGTTCCTATGATTATTTCCTTAATTTTATCACATATGGATGATATGTATCCTATTTTAGGAAGTGATGATGCACGAAGGCAGGTTTGGCTAGCAAACGTTTCATTAAAAGACATCCATGAGTTACGGAGCTTGTTAAACACGGGCAAAAATTTTAGTAAAGAAGTACTAAAAGCTTATCCTGTACCAGTAGTAGCCGCTGTTCTTAAACTATATTTTTTAGAGCTTCCCGATTCTTTAATTTCTTCAACACTTTATGACATTATTAAAAGTATTTATTTAAAACATGGTAGTGATGCTGATTCTCGAATTCGTCTTTCTACTATTCAAACTACACTTTCTCAGCTAAGACTTTGCAATGTGGCAACTCTTGATGCAATAATGACTCACTTTACACGTTTAATGTCTTTAACTAGCTCTGATGAAAGTTACAAACTTGCACTTGCTCAAGAATTTTCAAAGATTTTATTGCGTCCAAGGGTTGAATCACCTATTTCACTTGAGGATCGTCATGGATACAGATTGCTTTGTGACATTTTTGATAACAAAGAAAAAATTTTCCAAGAATTAAAACGTACATCTACAGGAGGATCTATACGTAATCGCCGTACTGTTTCTACAGATGAATCGAATAGGAGAGCTATGGTTGAGGCTCGTCACAGAGCATTAACCGCAGTTTCGCAATATCCTGATAAAGACACTCCAGTTAATAGTCCTGCGAACGGAAATACAAAGGTTAAAAGTTCGCCGCATTCTCCTAATAGAAATTTATCAGTTTATCATTCTCAAACGTCTATTCCTCTTTCGCTTTCCCCTAATAATCCGGATAATAATAGATCATCTCCTATAGCTAGTCGTCTTGAATCTAGTAATAATCGATCTCCAAATACTGGTCAAAGATCTTCTGGACTTAATTGGAGGAATTCTTTTGTTGCACCAAGCAGTCCTTCTACAAAAGGTAGTAGACCTAATTCGATTGATTCATCTACTTCTGACAATAGTTATAGTAAGGATTCTTCTTTTGCGTTTTCTGGAACTAAAACTAGTAGTGATTCTGCAAGTATAATAGAAGTTTCAGATGATCGAGCTACTAATAGTGCAAGTAGTACGGGATATAAGTCTTTTTCTAATGATACAATTAAAGGAGTTCCTCTTACAGCTGAGCCTTCTTTAGCTACTATTCCTTCAAGTCCTCCGAAAGGACCAAAAGTGAGTCGAATTTCAAACATTTTTGAAAAGGAAAGTCAAAATTTAAATAATGGATCTCATGGTAGAACTCGAAGTTTAATTTCTAATTAATATATTAAAATTATACTTTTTGGCAATTTTGTTGTTATTCTTTTTACGTTTTAATTAGTATTGAATAATGCATTTACAAATTATATTAGTTGGAATTTATGTTTTTTATTTTTTTTTTTTTGTTTTTTTCAATTTTTATTTTTATTTTTACTTTTATTTCGATTTTACTTTTTTAATTTTTCATTTTGTTTAAAATATCCACTGTATAATAAGTAGGTTGTGTTGTTTTAGATTCTGGATTTTTATTTACATATATTTATTACTATTTTATTAATATTTACTTAAGATTTTGTTTCTTTTTTTGGGAGAGGTGTGCACTCTTTACAGTTGGATAATAAATTGTTTATTTTATTTTATTTTATTTATTTGTATGGAAAGCAAATTCGTTAGCTAAGTTTATTTTTCGGTTTATTTGTAAAATACATTATTATACGCCTAGTAAAAGACATGAAGATGTTTACTTGTGTTTTGTTGCATATTTAAAAGATAAGAATAAAAAGCAAATACTGTAAATTTAATAAAATACATAAATAAAAAATAATAAAATCAATATTTTTACTTTATTTCCATCTAATACTAAATAACTATCTAAATATATAAATATAGTTGTATCTTGGTATATATGTATACATATGTATTTAGTAGGTAAAATACAATTTTACACTATCTAAGCACAATACACACAATATATATAATATATAAAATGTATAACACATATAAATTAATCCTTAATACTAAAAAATTATTTCTATGGATACATTTTTATATACTCATACATAATATGCTTATAGCCTAAATCCATTATACAGACCATTATTATTTCGTCTGGCCAATCTTAGACTCTGAGATACTAAAAATTTAATATTTAAGGTAAAATTTAGGTAACAACTTCATCTACCAGTTTTTTTTTTAACGTTGCTATGATAACAGTTGCAAAATTATCTTCAAGTCTCCAAACATCGTCGTAACTGATTATATAATCACCCCCAAAAAAAAAATAAAACGAAATATATAGTAAATGAATAAATAAATAAATGCTCTAAGTGGGCTTATTTTTTTTAAAAAAAAATCGCCTTTTTGAGTTAAAACTGCTGATCTTAGAACTGTTTTTTTTTTTTTTTTTTTTTTTTTTTAACATTATTTTTCCCTCTTTTTTCCTTTTTTCTTTATAAAAGATAAAAAATTTAAAATTAAATTGAGAAAAAGAAAAAATAAAGAATTGCATTTATTTATTTTTTATTTTTTTATTTATTTATTTTATTTATTTTATTTATTTTATTTATTTTATTTTATATTTCGCGTTGTTTGTTTTTTTTCTCTGTTTGAAGTATTTATAGAGAATATAATAAACAAGTAATTTATAAATTATTAAATACTATAAAAATAATAAATGAAATAATAAAAAAAATTACATTGAAGGATTTATTTTGTCCATAACTTTTTTTTTTTTTTTTTTTTTTTTTTTTTTTTTTTTTTTTTTTTTTTTTTTTTTTTTTTTTTTTTTTTTTTTTTTTTTTTTTGTGTGTGTTTTGTTTTGTTTTTCTTATAATTACTATTATACTTATTAACAGACATTTACATTAATTTCACGTTCATTATTTATTTATAATTAAATATTATTATTAAATATTTCTTTGGTGTATAGCATTTCATTTATTACTTACTCTAATCAATAATGGGGTTTATTGAAAATTTAATTAGCTCTGAAGCTATTAATAGTTTATACAATAAATTTACTAATTTTTCCACTCCAACACAAATTCTTATTGTTTTATTTTCAATTATAACTATAAGTACAGTTTTTAATGTAATTCAACAAATCTTTTTTGCTGACCCTAATAAACCTCCTGTCATCTTTCATATTTTTCCTTTTATTGGTTCAACTATAACTTATGGTATAGAACCTTATAAATTTTTTAGAAAATGTCAAAGTAAATATGGAGATTGTTTCACCTTTATCTTATTGGGTAGAAAAATGACTGTTTATCTAGGTCCTAAAGGAAATGATTTCATTTTAAATGCTAAATTATCTGATGTTTCAGCTGAAGATGCTTATTCTTATCTTACAACTCCTGTTTTTGGTAAAGGTGTTATTTATGATTGTCCAAATTCAAGATTAATGGAACAAAAAAAATTTGCTAAACAAGCTTTGACTGTTTCTTCTTTTAGAAAATATGTTCCTATCATTATCGATGAAGTAAATCAGTTTTTAAAATCATCCCCAGATTTTTTCGCAAATAATCCATCAAAAAAATCTGGTGAAGCTTCTCTTATGGTAGCTATACCTCAATTGACGATTTTCACTGCTTCCCATTGTCTTCAAGGTCAAGAAGTTAGAAATGAATTTGATAATTCCTTCGCTCAACTTTATAATGATCTTGATCATGGTTTTACTCCTGTTAATTTTATTTTCCCACATTTTCCAATCCCTGCAAATAAAAGAAGAGATAATGCTCAAAAGACAGTATCTGATACTTATTTGAGAGTTATTAATAGAAGAAGAAAAAACTCTGATGTAAAGGATCGTGATCTTATTGATGCCATGTTAAAATCCTCAACATACAAGGATGGTGTTAGTATGACTGATCGTGAAATAGCTAATCTCCAAATTGGTATTTTAATGGGTGGTCAACATACATCTTCTGCTACTTTCACTTGGATTTTATTACATTTAGCTGCTGAACCAAAATATATAGAAGAATTATATCAAGAACAAGTTAAATTATTTGGTCCTAATCCACAAAATACTCAAATATCATACGATAATTTACAAGAACTTCCTTTACATAATTATGTTATTCGTGAAACCCTTCGTTTACATCCTCCATTGCATAGTATCATGCGAAAGGTAAAGAATCCTTTAATTGCTAATGGAGTAAAAGGTGCTCCAGCTGGAAAAGGAAATTATGTTATTCCTCGTGGTCATTATGTTTTAAGTTCCCCTGGTGTTTCAATGACTGACGAAGAGTATTTTCCACAATCTAAATCGTTTCTTCCTTGGCGATGGGATACTAGAAAAGATGAAGAAAACGACGAAAAAGTTGATTTTGGTTATGGCCTTGTTTCAAAAGGCGCTGGATCGCCATATCTTCCATTTGGTGCTGGAAGGCATCGTTGTATAGGCGAACAATTTGCCTATTTACAGTTAGGAACTCTTTTAGCTTGTTTTGTTCGCAAATTTAAATGGACTCTGCCTGAAGGTCAACTTTCGATTTTACCACCTGACTACTCAAGTATGGTAACCCTACCTTCTAAACCTGCTAAAATAGTTTGGATTGCAAGAGAATAAACTAATTAATATTTTATTCTTTTTTTTTTATCTGCTTTTGTACATCATCATATTTCATTTTTATTTTAACTGAGATTCATTTATTTTAGATATAATATACAAAATAATTAAAAAAAAATTTTATGGATCTTGTTTCTTTTTTTTTCTCGTTTTTCTCGTTTTTTCATGTATAGTTTTAGTTCAAAAAAAAAAAAAATTTATATATTTTGCTACTTTATAATTTATGTAGGCTTATATATTTATTTGTTTTAATATTCAATTTTAATTCCAAAATTTAATTTACATTTATAAATTATATTTAATTTATTAAATTTATTTTCTATTAAATAACTAAATAAAATTACAAAAATCATACATAAATAAACTAATTAAAAATGAGTTAAAATTTACTGCTAAAATCTGCGTCAAAAATGTTAGTATTTAACGATAATCATTATTGTAAATTTTGAAAAAAAAAAAAATTAAAATTAAAATTAAAAATCAAAAGGCATCAGAAATTTGGGTATATTACTAGGTCCACATTCAACGAGTACAAGTCTTGTCGGACTGGTGCACAGCATTTTTCCTCGTCATATGCCATGAATGAATATAAAGTAAAATAATTGTAAATAATTAAAAAAAATTATTGATAATCTTACCTCTACAATTAAACATGTAAGCCAACAGCACCTAAAAAAAAAAATAATAATAATAATAATAATGATTACATATTTACAATTAAGTACTAAATAAATTGTTGTATATTTAGAAGAGAAAAGAAAAGGAAATTAATGAAAAAAATTTTACTTAAATACTGCAAAAAAAACTTCCATACTGATAAATACGCATACTTATGTAAATTTTAAACCATATATTCATTACCCTGACAGATGATTTAGATATTTTAAAATTAAATTACCATAACAATGCTTTTATTTTCGTCTTTTCCAAATAGGCAGAAGTACATAGAAGAGTTTCTAATATTAATAGAAAATCTTTGTCTTAACATAATTAAATTTTAGACTATAAGAAAATATAACATCACAATTTATCGTGTAAATTTGTTTTGAAATTAAATTGTTTTATATAGAGAAAAAATAGTAATAAGTAAGATATTTTTTCGTGTTTTGTATTAGATTACTAAATTTTTACTACTTGTGATGACCCTATTTTACTAGTCACTATTATATTTTCATCAGAACATCTTAGAATTACTTATATTTTTATTAGAATATTTTATTTTATTTTATTTATTAGTCTATAATTAAATTAAACAGTATAACCATTTTGTCAATAAAGTAAAATAAAAGTAATAATAAACTTATGCTTAATAATTAAAATTTAGATTTTACAACACCTTTATACCAAGCCATTTTAATGTTTTTATACTTTTGTAGATAATAAATATTTTTAAACTAAAAATTTTTCATTAATATTTAATATTTTTTAAGTTTTTATTTTTAAAATAATTTTTAAAACTTATTCAAATAATCTAAAAGTTTATTTAATAATATACATTTTAAATTACAACTAAAGACATTATTAATATACATATCCTTGCGAAGAGGCTAAATTCTAGTGAAAGAATTATTTTCAGTTAGATTAACGTAGGTATAAATTAGAACCACTTAATATTGTACCCTAATACATATAAAGTTTAACCTCCTAAATTATAATCTTCCCTTGACAACGCATAGTCTTTTTCAAATTAACAAAGATTTTTAAGTAAAAAATTAAGAAATGTTCATGATCCCTAACAAGTTTAGATTTATTTAGCATCTTTAAAAGTAGAATGATTTATTTATTTATTCATGGTAATTATCTAGTATTACTAAGTTTTTAAATAGATTTTTTACATGAAAACATATTTATAATTTACTTTTTTTTGAAAAAGGTCAAATGGAATGCAATCTTCTAGATATTAGGTTATATTTTTTCTTTTATTAAAATGAATTTGCTAATAATACTCAATTATTTAAAATGTCAATTATTTAAAATGATTGCAAAAAAGAAATAAATATTTTGGTTATAGTGTAAAACTAAATAAAACTAATTGTATGTTTTATAATTACAGATTGTAACCAAATACAATTCAATATTTTTTTTTTTTTGAAATTTTCATAAAATTTATAAAATATATTTATTAATTTAAGCCGAAAATAAAAGGCAGCTATGATGCAATATAATATAATTTTTGTTTAAGAGATAAGTAAAAACTTAGTATATCAGTTTGTAAGCAAACATGCATAGATAATATACCAAATTTTTTATATTTAGAAATCAATTTAATTAAATAATATAATAAGAATCTATTTTTGTTAGATTAATTCATTATCAAGAAGATCAATATACTTTTGTTTGAAAAAGAATAATTGACTTCCGATACTAATATCTTTTAATAATTATATAATCTTTTCTTTGCAGATAAAGATAAGACGTAAAATGAAATCAAGATAAAGAAAAAAGAGTCTAAATGTACTTGTAACTATAACTACCGGCGTGAACCGCATTAAAAACTAAGACTAGTTCCAAAAGGTCGGCATCCGAAAGATAAGAACCGACATATGTCGACATCTATAAATAAATGATTAAGGAAATTGAGATAAATTAAATTATGTTTATCAACTAATATTTTTTCAATTTATTTTATAGATAGCCAATTAAATTATAAGATAAAATGGTAAAGTAATAAAACCTGATAATGAATGTATTGTTTACACCTAGTTAGGATATTATTACGTAAATTAAATACCATTAACGTTAAGGTGTCTAAAAAAATATAATTGGTTAGCTGGAATTGTAGGATATGTAAACAAACATATATGTAGAATATGTGTAAATTTAATTTATTTAATAATATAGGTAAATAATTTTGTCATTTATACGTGGCCAATTATATATCATAATTACAACACGACTGTCTATTTTCAGCTTATCTATTTCTCTTCCATCCGTTCATTTTTTTGTTATTATTATTATTATTATTATTATTATTATTACATTATTTTCCAAAGACCATGTTCTAATTACTTATTATATTATTTATATGAATGTAAGAGTGTATTACTACATTGGTAAATTTTTAGACATCAATATACTTATTATATATGTATTTTTAGAGATTTTATATACTTTTTAACAACTAATAGTTTTTTATTTACATTTTTTTCTTAGTCCAATAATATATTCTACCATTAAGCCGCTAGAATATATTGTAAATCATTAAAGATAGTTTTACTAGTATGTTATATTAGTTAAATTTGATTAAAGTAAAATATTTATTTATAAATCAAATACACTACAGAGGGGTATATTACTCTGGTGATTTTATTTATTTATTTTTATATTTTATACAAAATGCTATATGCTAGATATGTTCCACAGTAAGTAAATTTTTAAATAATAATTTATTTTTATTTAAATATATATATTTCTGTAATGTAAATTTTGAAATTTAAACTTGAATCAAATTGATTTCATTCTTATATTGACTATTTATTCCGGTACATTACTTTTTTTTTTTTTTTTTTTTTTTGTGGAAAGATACTGTGAAGAAAATATATACAGATTTCTTGAAAGAAACGTTAGAAAAGAAGAAATCGATAATTACACTGTAGTATTCGTAACAAATAAAAATAGAACTGTCCCATTTTGGATGCAAAGACTTTCATCATATCCTGATGGAGTAATGATTTGGGTAAGAAATTTTTGTTATAATTAACTTTTTTATTCTTTATTATCTATTACCTATTATTCAAAAATTTTTATTTTTCATCCTAACTTTATTTTTATTTTTCTTATTGTGATTTTAAAAGGATTATCATGTTTTTGTGTTATATGAAAACTGCAATGGGGATTATCTAGCTTATGACCCTGATAGTGCAATATTAGGTCCTTTGATTGATAGCAATATTTTTATAAAAGAAACATTTCATCCTCATCAAAAACTTCGAGAACAATTTAACAGGTAATTATATTATTACTGTGATTATTATTATTAAGTTCTAACTATTAATTTTTATTTTTTATTTATATTATTTATTTAATGTTTCAACTTTTCAATAATATAGATTATTTAGATGCATTCCAGCGCGAGATTATCTTAAACATTTCAGTTCTGATAGGTCTCATATGATGGACGAAAATGGTCAATGGATGGCCCCACCTCCTTTAGATCCTCCAATAGGTGGTGGGCAGATTTCTACGTTTCATTCTTATTTAGATGTAACTGTAGATTTTTTACAGCCAAAATGGCTTGGTACATTATTACCAGAAAGTTTATTTTACAAAAAATATGCTTCTAAATTAAAATGACTTTTATTTCTATCATATTTACCAATTTACAATCTTAAAAACTCTTACTACCTAAACTTACGCATATACATATAATATAATATTTATATGAAAACTTATGAATGAAAAATAAAATATTTGCATTAAATATCTTAATTTAAAATCAATATTTAAATAGAATAATATAAACAATATATATGACATTAAAATGTAGTTTTTTTTTTTTTTTTTTTTTTGTATTATTTTTATTTTCGCTAAAAAAAAAAAATTAAAAAGAAAAAGTTGTTTATTCAAGATATAAAAAATAACCTTGAAAAATTCCATTATTTTGACAAAACTTGATTAATAAGAAATATAAAATAAAATCTTATGTTTTCCACACCAACAACTAAATCAGCAGATGTAAACTTAGTTTATGAGCCCGCAGAAGATTCATTTCTGCTTCTTGATGCACTCGAAAAAGAAAAGCCATTTTTGGACAATACTCTTCCATCGCATCCATTTACTATAGAAATTGGATCTGGATCTGGCATAGTTACTACATTCATACATAAAAATATTTTACCTAGTTCATCTCCTGGATTTTGTTTTTCTACTGATTTGAGTAAGTTTGCTTGTTTAGCAACAAAACAAGTATCATTGGAAAATGGCAGCACACCTTTTTTAGAAACAATACAAATGGATTTAGCCACTGCTTTTAGAAGATCTTTATTTGATCTACTTGTATTTAATCCACCTTATGTTCCCGGAGAAAATGTCCCTTCAATACCAGATACTAATCAACCAAATGATAAATGGCTAGACTTAGCATTGGTAGGTGGAATAGATGGAATGGAAGTTACGAATCGTTTATTAAACAGTTTAGATAGCATTTTAAGTCCCAATGGTATAGCATATATTTTATTTTGCAAATCAAATAACCCACAAAAAATTGCCAATTTAATGGCAGATAAAAAGTGGGTAGTCAATAAGGTAATTGAACGTCGAGCCGGTTGGGAGATATTAAGTGTGTGGAGGTTTTCAAGATTAAATAAATGATTTTTTTTTTTTTTTTTTTCAAAAACTTTTTTTTTCTACTTCCAAATAGAGATAGTGTTTACGGTTATACTCATTTTCAATAGTTATATTAAATATTCGTATTATAAATTTATTATGACTTTCTGTTTTTAGGATTCATTTTTCTATCTTGTCATATACTTAGCTTTATTATTTAAATATACTAATTAATAATATTTATTCATTAATATACAATACATTAAAGTTTAAAATACTTTTATATCTATTTATATCGTCTAGATTCTTTTGTTTATCATTTTGTCTTTAGTTTGTCTTTAGTTTGTATTTAGTTTGTCTAGTTAGTCTTTAGTTTGTAATTATTTCGTTTTTCTTTTGTAATTTCATTGACTTCAATCAAAAATATCAATTAATATTCCTGATCTAAGGTCTTGCTTTTTAACTGTAGTCAAAGAATAAACATGCTCATAATGATTTATACTTAGATGTGTGAAAAAAGGTTGTAATGAAAAGGTATTAGTAATGCTTTTGACATCATTTAATAATGGAACTCCAGGTGAATCTGTACGCAGTGATAAATCAGAGGGTACGCCAGCGTGCTCATTAAGTCTTCCAATTTCTGCAGCAACCTTTTCTGCTAGTGCAAAAATTGTGTTTCCTGATCCTCTAAATAAAGCTTCCGTAGTATCATTTATAAATAACCATTCATATTCTTGAAATTGCTCAGGTGCAATTAGCAAAACCACATCAAGAAGTTTAGAAGCCGCTAAAACTGTTTCAGGGCTAGGTAGTAAGCTACGATCATCAATACCGTGTAAAAGTTTAGACAATATCATTTGCAAACTAGAATATGTTAACGTCCAAAAGGGATATAAATGGACATCTGATATAGATAATATTATTGCACGTAGACAAGTAAAAATTTCAGGATAAACGGATTGAGAAATTGTACCTTGCAAAAGAGAGATTAGTTGCTCTTGGATTTCTTTTAAATTAATCACAAATTTATCAAATTCTGCAACACTTAAAATATATGCTAATCTTCGCAAGTTAAATTTTGTAGACTTTTCTGTATCAGACCAACCAAATAAGACATTGGTATTAGAGTTATGTACGGAAAGTTTGGAAAGAATTCCTGATATGGGCTCTCTATCAAATTCAAATAACTCATAAAAAACTCTATTCCATTTGCTAATTAATGGCTTGGGAATACTGAAAAACTTATCGCTACTAATAGCCTCTAAAACGTATCCTCTCCATGCTTTAGATGTATATGGCTGTAATGCAAGTGAAATCAAAACATCTACTATTAAACACCTTACATTGGTAGGAAAAGTCTTTGCCTTTAAAGTTGGACCTAAAACGTTTTGAACAATAGTAGTTGATACCGTTAAAATCTTATCCTGTTCATTGAGACCTTTTCCAATTAATGGAATAACTTCCACCAAGGTTGTACATAGGTCGTCTAGTGTAACTTTTTCTGAATTATCGGTTACTTTTTCCACCGAGAGAGTTTCGCTGTCTGACCTCTCTGTAGAATCTGGAGTCAATTCTGAAGTAAGTACTGTATCAGAGACGTCTGTCACAACTCTAGCACTTGTAACAGAATTTAAAAGACGAAAAAATGTATCAGATAAATCTTTCTTGATTTTCTTTTGTTCTCCGAATAATGTTGAATCAACTTTATCGCTTACTATAGCAATAATATAAAGCGTTTTTAGCACTACAGGACGATATACAGAAATATTATTAGCAACTTCCCTGGTGAACCCAATTACCGAATCCCAGATATCTTCAATTGCATCATTCTCCAAAGATAGAATATAACCTTTTAAAAAATCAACTAATTGGACAACAGTTAAATCAGTTGTTAAACTAGACTTTTTAACATCATTTTGAGAATCAAGAGTAGAAACTCTACTATAGATAGAATCAAATATGTAAGGGGCTGTGCGTTTAGGCATCGATCCATCAAGTATATGAAGTAAACGAAACGTGTACGACGTTTTTAACGCAACTAAGCATTCTAAAACTTCAAGAGGTTCTGCTAAATATATTTGCTCAAGAAGTTTTCTTGTTCGATATTTTAAACGTAACGGTTTATAACTAAGGGAATTGCTATCTTCTTCAATATTAATCCCTGTTCTTGTTAATTCTTCAGTCCAATTCCAAATTTCATTACAAGTTTTAATTGCATCTTGAAAACAAAGAAGTACCGTAAATCTATCGTTTGCAACAGAATTTTTTGCCATAGGAGATTCAACAGAAAAAACACCAGAAATTACTGTACCAATAAAGCTTTGCTCTCCGGCATTCTTTGATTGGGTCACGGCGTTTTCTTCCTTACGTAACTGTTTATGTGCAATAACTAGAATTTTTTCAAGTCCAGAAATTAATGTGGTTATTGAAATCTCAGAAAACTCTGATTCTGTATTGTTCTCTACCATATGCTTAAGACTGATAAAAGAAGTTGAAATTAAATTGCATAAAGCATCTTCAATTGGAATAATAATTTGAAAAATAGAATCATTAAAAAACTTGATAACTTTCGCCAAAAAAGAAGTCCAAGAATTAATTAAAGCTTGACTTCTAGCTTTAGAAAAACCTCCAGTTATACACAACACTAAACTGTTTTGCATACTGTCAGAAGAATCTTTTCTCAAGTCAAAAATTTTATTTTTTAATGCCAAAATCTCAGGAATATCCTGCGGCCATTTAGAAACCAAATTTGCTTCTTTTTGATGTATTTCTAAATAAAGACTTAAAACCCGTAGAAGTATAACTTGAATTCTTTCATTCTGATTTACTACTGCTTGAAATAATTTAGCTGTTAAATTTTGTTTAATAAGTGTTTCTAGATTCGCACTGAATTTGTTAAATCTTTGAAGAAGAGCAGTTAAGAAATTAAGTGAGCTACACACTAATAACTCATATCTAGAAACTAACTCAGGAGAATCAAGGTTTGCTGGTAAAGTCATTATAGTATCAAGACAAATTAATAGTAAAACATTTTTATATGTGAGTGAGTCCGTAACACGAAAAGAAGTCCAAGAATCATCCTCCTCTACTTTATCGATTACCGCCATGTCCGATTCAAGAGATGCAACCACTTCCGTAGACAAAACTTTAAAGATATTGCTAAGAGTTTTAATATAATACACGAGAAGCTCGATATCATCATTTTCAGACAACACTTTATTTTTGGTTTTCAAAAAATCGAAAGACAATATAGGTTTGATTATAATATTAAATAGTCTACTAGATGAGTCTGAAATAGAAACAGTAGAAAGAAAGTTTCGAGCCACTATATTTAAATTGGTAGAATCTTCTTCTAATGCATCTAAAATCAAATAAAGAGGACGTGATAATATTTCATGGTAGTTTCCTAGCTCAATGCTTGTATTCCACATATTAACAAAAGCTTGAGCACAATTCAAATCGTCTTTATTAGCCTTAATTATTAAAGTGGACAAAATAGCTTCTATTTCTCTATTTTTTAGTTTGGAATGTAGAGCCCAAATATCAGAGACAATTTGAGAATTATAAAATCCAGACGGCATACTCAAAAAGCGCCAATAATGTTTAATTACTATCCATAAACATTTTTGAACTTGTGGATAATCCAGACTATCATATTGTATTAATACACGAAGTAAAATAGCCGATCCTCTAACAATTTTAAAATTAATGGTATCGCTGTCAGAAATAGACGACAAAATTTCAGTAACATCGTCACAATGCCATTTTTCTATTCCGGGAATTTTGTCCAAAAAATTTGATAATAACTGAGAAAGACTTTCCAATTGATTTTGACGCTCAGCTAAAGCCTTTTTAACTAAAGATGATAAAAGAGTCAGTATATACCAAGAAATTGTAGCGGGTGAGAATGGCTGGCTTCCAGTTTCAACATTCTGCTGTGCATAAAAAACTGAAATTGCGTCCAAAATATTTTCACCATTACACTCTGACTTATCAGAGTAAGCAGGTGAAATAAACGCTCTTCCGGGAGTCAAATCAATTATTAAGTTACATACGTCTAACCAAACAGTATCAATTTTAGCTTTATTTTGTTCAGCAAGAACTAATAAAGTTAGGAAGATTAAAGGAATATGAATTATTTGCATTTCTTCATCATTTAAGTTAAAAGATTTAAATATAAATAATATGATTGAAGCATTTGAAGTATCTTTTCTAATAGTATTGAAGCATACACCCCAAATAGAAGCAGATTCTACAGCATCGAAAAAGACTCTGGCACTACGTAAAACATCTGAGTAATTAGCTTCTGAAGTGGAAGTTTGTTTATAATCTTGTAAGCTTTTAATCAAGTCTAGAAATAGTTGGGGTACAACTAAACATCCTATTTCCCACCGATCTAGTAAGCTTAAACATATTTTAAATGGTTTTGCTCGCTCTATTGGATCAGTAGAGCGAGAGTCAATAATGGATTTGAGGGCATTAATTAAGGGAGAAAGAGCATAAGTTTTAAAATAATTGCTATTATTTAATCTATCGGGAGACTCGTGTGAAGGTTCTGGACCTAGAAGCCAAGTCCATAATCTACGATTTAAAGACATGTCTTTTCGTAATAAAACATTTGTGGCTTGCTTTAATAGCATAGTTAAATCTTCAATAGAAATTATATCTTGAATAGCACCACTGTTTAATACTAGAGAACGAAGAAGAAGATCTAAAAATCCTCTTTGAACTAAAGGATGGCTATCAGATAATCCACAACAAATTGCACGGATTAATAAACCAGGTTCTGGAGTAAGAAGTGCTTTTTGTTCATCTGATAATGAAGCTAAAGTCTTTTCTTTATCACCAATAGTTTTAGGGGTATTTAAGGAAGGAAGTTTTTTACTTGCTAAGGCAAGAGCACCTAATTTTCTTTCTGAAGAAGTGATTACGATAGAAAAAAAGCAAGACCAAAAAAAAGAATCATCATTAATATGGTTCATAAAATCCACAATTAATTGAAAAGAAGAATCAAAAGATTCGCTAGTTTCATCATCAATTGCTGGTAAAAGGGCTAGTAATAGGCCTCTTGTTGATGTTCTTAAACTTTCACGACGTAAAAAGATAATGTGCTTTCTATATATTAATATTAAATGTGATTTAACATTAATACTTGCATAATTCATTAAAGGTAGTATTCCTGGTAGCCATACATCTAAATCATTTGCAAGATTTTCAGGACCTAGTATATCAAAAATACTATCATAAACGTCTAAAGCCTTTTGATGAACACCTGAGGGTAAATTTGGATGAATACATTGTGAAAGTCTATTTGAAACTAAAAAGGCTCTAGGTATTATAGGTAAAGTATGTGCTTGAAGAGCTTTTAGTAATTTTCCAAGAAAAGAGATATAGTCAGCCCATTCTTGTACATTATCAAACATCATCAAGGCTCTGTCTATAGCTAATACATATTTTTTATATTTAGGATCCTTTTTTAATTCTAAATAGAGTGTTAGATTTGATTATTAATTAGATTATACTTGGAAGAAGAAGAAAAAAGAAAATAAATAAATAAATAAATAAATAAATAAATAAATAAATAAATAAAAACATGTATATTTTAACATACTTTCGTCATTGACGTCATTTCTGTAAAAAATAGAAGCCATTTGGGAAGTTACTAATCGTTAGTAAATAAAATAAAATGTTAAATGTGAATATATAGTATATGAAAAACAATATAATTATGTAATATTTATAAAAATTATTATCATTATTATATTTATTATTTATAAAAATATCCATCATAGTAAAATTAACATACCATTCGGATCAAAAAGGAAAAATTAATCTTGCATATAAGTTTGCATATAAGTTTAAAATATATTTTCACATATACGTACAAATATATTATTATATTGTATTCTACTATTGCAACACAATAATAAGTTGATTTCGCTATATAGCAAAAATGTTTTTGTTTGTGTTGGGAAAGGAAAATAAATAAGTAAATAAACAAATAAACAAATTAAGTAATCAATAAAGTAATAAATATATAAATAAATAAATGCTTTAAATATATAATAAATAAATAAATGCCATAAATATATAAATGCCGTAAATATATAAATGCTGTAAATAAATAAATGCAACTCGATTATTTCCTTAATTAATTAAATATTAACCAAGATCGCCTATACTTTAATATTTGTTTACAATGTTTATTTGTTTGTCTTAATAGCAATTTTTTGCATCTTGAAGGGCAATCCCTATTTCAGGATATTGTTATAACAACCGAAATACAATAATGTTATTTTATTTTATATTCTAAATTTATAGTGCTAAAACGACACATTACGGTTACTTTTACTGCATTAAAAAATGATGATGAAGGATGATAGATATTAAGGTCCGATTATATAAATAATAAATATATTTTTGTTGGTTTATTTTTCTAAACATTGTTTAATTTATTTAATTTATTTTTTCATTCATAATTATTATAATTTTATTTGTCTTTATGCATAAATGGAAACTATTAATTAGCATATAATAACAATACTAATAGCAATAATAACAATAACAATAATAATAATAATAATATTAAATAATTACTGGAAAATCTAAATTGTATGCGGTAAATAGATTATTTTTTTTTCTTGTTTTTTCTCATCTATGAAATGCAGCAGCAGTTGCTATTGGAAAATTGAATATGGAGTTTTTGAATAATAAGAAAAATAAAAAAACCCAACCTAGTATTGAAATTTATGATGGCGGTTTTACCAATTTAAAAGGTGATACAAATAGCTATAGTGCTAATAATAATAGTAACAATAACAATAATAATAACGATAATAATAATAATAACGATAATAATAATAACGATAATAATAATAATAATAATAATAATAATAATAATAATAATAATAATAATAATAATAATAATAATAATAATAATAATAATAACTCCGTAGAGACAAATAATTCTTACAGCTATAATTCTTGGATTCAAGGACAGCCAACCATAGCGTTGACTGTTCCAGATTCAAACTCTGGCTCAATTCGGTCTTTAAAATCAACGAGTATATCTTCTAATAACTACGGGAATTTAAATTCTGATTATTTCTCAGATCAAAATTTAGAAGCAGAACAAATTCTACATGATGTCTTGAATAGATCTGCATCTTTCAATGAGTTGAATATTTCTTCAACTTCACTTGCAAAAAGTGAAAACATTAACAACGACTTACTTGTTGACACCAATGATACAGATTCATTTCTGGAAGGAGATCCTACAGATGAAAATGGTATTTAATATTGTTTGTATTAAAAGATTTTTTAAATTTTATTATTTACATATATGTATATATACATATATTAATTTCACTTACCCCTTCCCAGTTAGCTAACAAAAATAAAGTACAGATATTAACAAGTTTTTACTTTCAAAAAAACACTTTTTCATTCTTTCGTCAGCAGGAAAGCCGGTTTTTTCTCTACACGGGAGCGATGAAATTGTATCCAGTTTTGTCGGCGTATTGCAAGCTATTGTATCTTATTTTCAAGAAAATGACAATTCTCTGTTTTCCTCTTCTGATAAAGATCTGAGGTATGTTATCATATTGCAATTATTTGAATTTACCTATGATTTTATTATTCATTACATGCTATTTATACCATATTGAAATTACTTTCTCCATACTTTGTTCTTATTAACTTTACTCATTATTATAAGATCTTTTTCCATAGCAGATACAAAATTTGTTACTGAGTGCAGAGACCAGCTCATCTTAGTTGCTATAACTAAGTATGATGAATCTGAAATTCAGCTCAGAAATCAATTGGATATTTTATATACACAAATATTATCTACTTTAACTCGTACTCAGATTACAAAAGCCTTCGAACACAGAGATAATTTCGATTTAAGGAAACTATTAGGCGGTACAGAAGTATTTTTAAGAGCCTTAGCAAATGAAATGGTATGCGGATCTCCTGCTATTTTATTAGGTGCACTTGAATGCCAAAAAATTTCCTATAAACTTAGAGAAGAATTAAATTCTATATTATTAAAAGGGAAATCTCCGGCACTTTTGTACGGTCTTATAATATCTAATTCAAGATTAGTATCCGTTATACGTCCTAAAAGACACAGTTTATATCCTCCAGGTTTGTGTGATTTTTTACTTTGGTTCACTTTATTATTGGTTTAAAGCTAACCTTATACTTTTTTAAACAGATTTGCAACTTCTTTTTTCTATGATATTTAACACATCTGCCTTTAAAGATAAAGGGGAACATTGGGTTCCCATTTGTCTTCCAAAATTTAATTCATCAGGATTTTTATATGCTTATATAAACTTTTTCACTGATAATATTGCTTTGGCGTTAATAAGCGCTGAGAAGGGCGCTTTTTTTGAAATGCAACGTGCAAAAGAAGAAATTTTAAAGGTATATATCATTAACATTATATTGGTTTTATTATAATAAGATAGATTTTTCATGAGTTGATTAAAAACGTTAGATACTGACAGTTATTTTTTTTTTTTTTCTCTTTTTAGCAATTGAATCATCTTGGGTATATCCAAACTTTAGAAGCAGCCGTAAATAGAGGTAGATATTCTACGATAGATTTTCAAGCTCCATTAATAAGACACTTTTTATATAAATCGAAAACAAATGTTCAATTTATAATGCCGAAATTTGATCCATACTATAATAATTCAATTGAAAAAAGAAAGTAGGTTTATTTCATTTCTTTATTTTATAATACATATTTGTTTTCTTTATGATTGAATAATTAACTTTAATAAAATTTATAGATTAATGACTATTTATCAATCTTTAAATGCTACTATCCATTCAAAAGGAAGCTCATTGAAACTAATATATACAGCGACTGATAATTATAGTGCTATGGCATGGGTGAGTTGTAAAAAATTAGAAGAATTTTTACGGATTTATTTATTTATTTGCTAATATAATTTTTTTTTTTTTTTCTTTTTTTTTTTTCATATTAGGTCACACCTGTTTTCGAAGTTTATTGTGTAGCTGGTCCTCATATACAAAAATCCGCATTAGCTAAATGCTTAAACTCTCTTGTTGCAACAATTAAAAAGGAAGAAGAAAGATATTTTATAATAGGTGGAGCAGTAAGTTTATTTCTTTTCTTATATTTTTATTTATACTATATATATTCTCGTACTTGGTTGAGATACAATTATTATGATTAATTATTAAATTATAAATAATTTTTTTGAAATTGTATTTAAAAAGCAATTTCATAAGGAGTTAAAATAACAATTACATCAAAAATTATTGTTTAGAATAATTACTAATAATAACACAGGTTTTTTGATTTTATGATTTTACTGTTTGTAATTTAAGTTTTATTGAAGCTTTTCTTATAAATATTAATTGATTTACAAAATATGTATGCATTTACTAAATTAGAAATTTTTTTAATGTTACACAGTATAATTTATAAATTAAATGAAATAGAGATTATTTAATACGTAAGTTACGTTACATAAATATAATTACATTGAAATTTATAGAATTTTTAACAAAAAAAAAAAAAAAAAAAAAAAAAAAAAAAAAAAAAAAAAAAAAAAAAAAAAAAAAAAAAAAAAAAAAAAAAAAAAATTAAATAAATATTAATTGATAATCGTTACATAAATAATAAATTTATTAGACAAACAAACTATTTATAAGTTAATTAAAAAAAATTGTATATAGATTATATTAAATTATTAGAAAAATATAAAATAAATAAAGAGAGTGAAAAGTTTAAGTATAAATTTGTATGCGTCATAAATAATGAGGTGTTTCCGACAATATCATTTATAAACTTGAACTCCAACGCATTAAGTAAAATTATACGTGTTTAAATGCTGGAGAATATATCTGTCCTTCTATTTAATTTTTTATTTCTAAAATGGGTAATAATGGTTATCTTATTTGACAACAATGCAGTATATTACATTGAATGAATTGTGTCCATCCAGCCATTTTATTTATTTTGGCTAGAATTGGACACGCGTTTTAGTCGTGTGCAAAAACCATGTCATGTGACATGCTTGTATTATGTAATTTTAGTATATTTGCTTATTAACATATGTAAAGTCACGTGATTGTGATTCGGGTTTTTTTCTTAAAGGACGGGGTTTTTTAGTTCCCTCTAGTAAATTTATTCTCGCATTAAAGAGCTTAAAATTGTATATTGGAAATGACAGCAACCAACAAAGGAAAAAAAAAAAAAACACGGTTGGATAGGTTGAATATGATTATTTATTTTTTTTTTGTATAATGTATTAAATAACTTATATAGAATAACAAAACGTAATATACAATTTATGAAATAGTATTTAATTTTTTAATATAAAAAATAATATATGTAATATAATCTATTATAATAAAAAAATACATAATCTATAAATTTAAAACAAATAAATAAATAATCTGTTAATGCAAATTCGGGAATAGTATTATATAGTAAATACGCAATAATCGGTCGTTGCGAATAAGCTTGCGTTAAATTAAGAAATATTCGCTGATTTACTTTACAAAATTGAATTTTAATACCGAAAATAAATTTCTTTGCTAAACTTACACAAAAGTAAATTAAATTAAATTATACTAAATTATATTAGGCAACGGAATAACCAACTAACAACCAGCATAAAAATATATCATTATTGCTTGGTATTATTAGTATATATTATTCAATAATTCTTACGTTTCCTCATTTTTTTTTTTTTTTTTTTTTTTTTTTTTTTTTTTTTTTTTTTTTTTTTTTTTTTTTTTTTTTTTTTTTTTTTTTTTTT
>JAJLXO010000213.1:46421-58100 GCA_030571375.1 Botryozyma mucatilis | reverse complement strand
TTTTTTTTTTTTTTTTTTTTTTTTTTTCATTTTCCATATACCTATTTGTTATTGTATTTTTTTTTAATTTTTCATTATTGTACCTTACATATTGTTTGCTTGTTTTTGTTTGTTTATTTTTATTTTTTCTTTTCCATTATGCAAAATTTAAACCAATATGAACCTGTATATAAACATGTATATATCTTTTTTAATTATAAAGAAAATCTGACTATTTCCATAAATATTACCAACCTTTTTGTTCAATATGAAATCAAACAAGTATAAATCCAACATTTAATGATTTTTTCATTACTAATGTATGGTTAAAAACCAAATTTAGAAAAAAACATATCTTTAACCACAGTCGACTTTTGATCATCCACAAACTTTGTTAAATTATTCAAATAATCTGAAGTTGTTTCTCCTAAATTATTAACAGTTTCTTGCATCGATCCTAACTTCCAAGTCCTATCTTGTTCCTGCGCATACATTGAAGAAGCTCCTCCATAAGAAGAATTTTGTTGCTGTCTAGAAGCCATCGCACGCATATTGTTACGTTGCTGTTCCCGATCTGCTGCTTCTTGTTCCAACATTGCCTTAGATTTAGGTCGTCTAGGACCGCCTATAAACAAATCAAAATCTGCTGGACTTGTATACTGGGTTCCAATCATCCATTGGAAAGTGCTAATCGTGGGTCTTGGGGGAAGAGTCTTTAAACAATCATAAAGAGAGTCCTCTGGTATATCATTAAATTTCATACCACGTCCCCATATACTTACCAAACCTCCATCAGTTAATGAATAACGCATCACTACTTCTCCAGTAAGCATAATACAACAATTTGAAGCAAAGCCAACATCTTCAGGTATTCTTGGTGGACGTATCTTAGATATAAACGTTAATGCCGGCATATTATAAACTTTTATCATTCCTCCTGTTGTAATCACTGTTAAAGTTAGCGAATCACCTTCACGTAAAATACATAATCCCGCTTTCACTATCCTTTCACTACTTGAGTCTAAAACTTTATGAATTGATTTTGACGTTGGTGGATTCACAATCCGTATATCACTTTCTCCTACAACTGCAACGGATCCACTTATTTGGATACTATCACGTAATCTAGCTACAACTTCTGGTGTGGCAACTGTGCTAGCACCAGTTTCATTATTATAAGGCAAAACTGCAACTACTGTACTATCAACTGCAAGAACATCTCCTACTATTTCCACCATATAACCCCCATTTTTTCTAGGTAAGAATCTTATAGTTATTAATCTTCCAGCTGAAGTACCGATATGTAAAAGTATACTAGAATAATCATCATTTTCTAACATTGATATAGCAAATTCGAAAGCAGTAGGATATTCAATTTCATGAACAGGCTTTCTAGACTTACGTAAAAATTTTGAATGATTTTCAGATATAACTGAAGTAATATTTTCTTTGAAAATAACAGCAGGTCCTCTACGATCCACTATGAGAATAGTTCCATCCGAGTAGCCAATGGATACAAACCCAATATTACTATTCTTTATAGCAGAAACAGAGCCACATTGAGCGTCGACTAAGCAAATAGGCATAAAACCCTCTTTCAAAGAAGGATCGGTACGATCATGAATTTTTAGTAGTTCCGGGCGCTTATCTTTTAAGGATAAAGCGCTTAAAGCAGAAGAAACGTTTTTTGCGCCTCTAAATTTATTCATTCCGAAGCTATACAAAACAACTTCACCTGCAGCAGAAGCAACTGAAAGTTCAGCAGTGAAACCAGCGATTGATATAAAAGTAACAGCAATATTATCATCTCTTTTTAAAGCATATTTTAGACTTATATCAAAAGTCTTTGACTCAGATATTTCACCATGAGAAGCATCAAATATTTGAACATTACCATTTTGATGACCAGCGGCAAATACAGTTCTTGTCATTGCACGTCTTAATTTTCGACGAGCTGGAGCGCCACCTTTAAATATTTCAGAAAAACTTTTCTGACTAGCCATCATACCTATCCATTGGTCTCTAGGAACTGCAGAGATATCTATAGCAGTTATGAATGACTCTAGCCAGACTAGAGAGGGTGGAAACATTCTTCCCATGGGGAGCAAATAACCCTCTGGATAAGCGTATGATACTAATTCTGCTGATGATAGTAAAGCCATAAATGCAATCGGTTCATGATTTCCTGCGAAGTATGGATCTGATTTAGGAATCATTATAAAATCTAAAACATCTAATTCTAATGGAGTTGGAAATATTTTTTGTTTTCTTGGACTTGCGTAAAAATCTGTCATATACTTATAACTAGTTATTTGTACTGAGGGAGTTGGACCAAAGTCCATAAAAGTAAGACCTTTAACTAAAATACCTGGAAGATCACCACCAGCTATAAGAAGTTGTGTATCATCAGTATTTGCAGCACAGGTCCACGCAACTTTAGTAATTGGAGTTCTATGAGCAGGAGATGTACTTGGATGTACTGTTTGCTTATTAGCAGAATTAGGTATATTAACGTGTGTCTCAGTGACTGTTCTAGCTAATAAAAGAGTACCTTCTTTAGCATCCCAAAAGACTAAACTACCATCTTCATGAACGGTTAAAACATGATAAGCATTTGGATGCCAAATAGCATCAATAACTTTCGGATTTCTATCAGTTCTACCTGGAATATTTCTTGGATAACCACCTGGAGCACCTACTGGTAAAGTATATATTAAAACATTTAAAATTTCATTATTAATAATTGAAGTTATTATAACAGCATCAGGATAAGCAACTAATAAAATAGTTGGATCTCTTGGATGAAAAGCTATTGAAACGACAAAACTATGGCGTGGTACTTTTTGCACAGCAGATCTAAGTAAATTATCAATTCTAAAAGGAGTTATACAACCTCTGTCAACATCATAAACAATTATTGAACCAGACATTAAACCTAAAAATAACCAATCTAAAGAAGGATCAGTTTCAATACAAGTAATATCCATAGGAGCACAATATTCATATAAAAGTTTTTTTGTTTCTAAATTGAAAACTGAAACAATACTTTTAACATCAACAGCAACTAAATATAAACCTTTAATAAATCTTAACCATTTAATACTATAAGGATTATTTATAGTAAATACACATTCAACACCGGGTTGTCCGAATACATAAATACTTCCAGTTTCTGTAGACAATGCAAACAAACTTTGTATTGGATCAAATGCCATACTAGTTGTTTTCCCAACAATACCATAATGAGCCAAATCATCTATTTTAAATAATTCTGAACTTAATGCTCCAGAAAGGTCTGAAGCACCAACTGACCGCAGTCTATTAAGCATTATGTAACGTTATCTACTAATAAATTATTCTAGGAATGCTAAAAAAACAAACAAACAAACTAACTAATAATTAAAAAAAAAAAAAAAAAAAAAATAAAAATAAAAATCAATAGTAAACATATGCTCACAATAATGCTATCTTTTCCTTAAATTATCACCAATAACATAAATTTTATTTATTATAAAATATTTTTTTTATTTTTTTATTTTTTTATTTTTTAATTGTTTGCAAAGTGAGGTAATATACAAATAACCCTAACTTCAAATATGATACATTACATAATAATAAAGGACTGATTATATAATGCATTTATTAAATGAATGAATTAAATGAATTAAATGAATTAAATGAATGGATATTTGGATTAAAGTATTGCAAAATGGATACAAAATAAATAAATTATTAATAAATATAAATATAATTTCATGAGGACTATTAATACAAATACGGATATAGTTAAAATTACAAATTCATTACAACCACAACTTTATCTTATCTATAGTTGTTTCTGAGTGGTTTGACTTAAATTACACTATTTAGTGTGATTTTTATACAATAATACCAATATTATTTTTGAAACTCTGTTTTATATTAGAGTAATCTCAATTTTAATTTTCTAAATTATTTTTTTTCACTGGTTTCATTGGTTTCATTGTTTTTATTTTTGTTTTTATTTTCAGCATCATCTCCACCTTCATCTTCATCTTCATCTTCATCTCCCTCTTCATTATCTTCATCATCTTCATCTTCGTCTTCTTCATCATCATCGTCATCTTCTAAACCTTCATTGTCATCCTCCTCTTCCAATTTCTCTAGATCTTCTTCATCATCATCTAATTCGTCTTCATCATCATCTCCATCTCCAAGTTCAATGTCCTCTTCTGCTTCATCATCTTCATCATCTTCAACTTCAATTTCTTCTCCTTCGTCTTCATCATCTTCATCATCTTCATCATCATCTTCGTCTTCATCATTTTCATCTAATTTTTCTTTTTCTTTTACATCTTCTTCACCTTCTTCGTTTTTATCTGGTTTATTATTTTTAGATTGTTCACGATCTTGTGCTTGTTCTTGACCATTTTCTTCGTTTTCTTCCATTCCATAGGATTCTTCGTCGTCTAGTTGTTAGTATGTGAGTGTGTCATAATATGTATGTATAAATAAAAATAAATACATATACGCACCTTCGTCGACATCTGGCTGATCTGGAGGGAATTCAGATAGTGCAGTTTCGTCATTATCCCTGGTAGTTAGTAATGATAAATAATATAATAGTATATAATAGTATATAATAGTATATAATAGGATATAATAGTATATAATAGTATATAATAGTATATAATAGGATATAATAGTATATAATAGTATATAATAGTATATAATAGTATAATATAATAATATAATAATACAATAATATAATAACCAATACACACCATTTAATGTTGAACCTCGTAACTCTTGGCTTTTCAGCTAAAACGTTTCTAACAACAGAGTCAATTTGTACCTTGGAGGGAGGATTTTCTCTCAATTCCTCAGTATTATATTCATTATTTTGATAATATCCAACTCTGACAAATTCTCTATCATCATATGCACACGTTATTAATATTACAGTAACTCCAATTATTTCTGATTGTGGAATTCTATCCACTTTTGGAGAATCAGCTGAGAAAATAAATTTATTAATACCAACTGGAATTGGACCAACCAGTATTGATTCTAATTCCTGATCATATGCCATACTAAATGTTAGTATAAAATTATTATGTACATTCTACCAAACACATACGAAGTTGAAGAACCGACATAGGTTAGTTTCCATTCGAGGTCTATTGTAGTTAATAAATGTTAGTAATTAATACATGATATGATAATAATGCTAATAATGCTGCTAATAATGCTGCTAATAATGCTGCTAATAATGCTAAATAAATTCACCATTACCATTACTCACTTACCATTCCTTAAAGGCTCTAAACATTCAAACGTAATTTCAAATTCATATGGACTAGTAAAAGGAGCTGGATTATTTAAAACATCTATGCTTAATATTGAAACGATAGACATTGTTAATGTTCTATTAATTAATTATTTTTAAATAGGATATTTGTTAATGTATCTATTTATTATTTTAATATTAGTATTTATTAATATTTTATCAAACATACAATTTCTATATACAACAATGACATAGTGCCTTATTTAAGTTTACAATTTACGGTTTACGGTTTACAGTTTACAGTTTGTTTCTATTGCCATTATTATTTTTATTGCTATTATTATTTTCATTATCTACTGTGTCTTTTATTCAAATTAATTCAATTAATTGCACTTGCTCATCTTATTATTCGCGATAATAAACAATATTAATATATAATATAAACATAACAAACACAATACATATTAACAAAGTAATTATAGTAGAATTAATCTTGTATTTATTTTATTAGAGCTTAATTAAATTTACATATGTATATGTACATACGAGAATAAAAAATAAAAACTTATGTGAATAATTTATAATATATAATAAATACACAATATAAACTAAACACATACACAAACGCACATAAATACGCATAACAAGCATAACAAAATAATACACTAAAATGTCTGATAAAATTATAGATAAATTTGTAGATAAATCTGCAGATAAACCAGCAGATAAACCAGCAGATAAACCAGCAGATAAGACTGCAGATAAGACCGCAGCTAAACCAGCAGAAACTCCAACGTTGGAAACATTAAATGCCAAAGTAGAGTTGCTAACAATACTTACAAGAAAAAACACAAAAGCTATATCAGAAACAGGAGCAATACTAATAAAAAATGAAATAGCTAAAGCAAAAGCCGATCTTAAAAATACAAATCCGCCAACTATAGAAAGTGTAAATGCAGCTAATGTAACTAGTTCAAATAATGCTGCTAGTTCTTTTACCGAAGAAGATATTCAAACTTTGGTAGCAGAACTTCAAGGTCAACTTGATCTTATGTGAGCTATTTATTTATTTAAATTATTTATATTATTTATATTATTTATTTATATTATTTATATTATTTATTTAAATTATTTATATTATTTATATTATTTATTTATATTATTTATATTATTTATATTATTTATTTATATTATTTATATTATTTATTTATATTATTTATTTATATTATTTATTTATATATTTATATATTGATTTATATTTATAATCATCATATTACATCACTAATGCTAACAAAACAGTGAAGAAAAATCAATACGAAGAACTGCCAATTCATCCTTGGAATCCGATGATGGAATAATAGCACCTCTTCCAAATGTAGACGGTTCTTTCCCCCCTGAAAATTCATTCCCCGCTACTGTAGGTGTTTTTAAAACACTAAGTGATGACCAAGTCGATGGTTGGTTAAAATGGTACATTTTAAAAGTACCAGCTGATCCTTTGGGCACGACTGAAGATGAAAAAAATAAAGATTTCGACTTTTTAGCACGATTTTTAGGTTTAAGATGCAGAAGATCAGAAGGTGTCTGGTAATTTTCATAATATTTTACACTATTTAAAATACTTTTTTTTATTACTTCAAATTCATTCGAATCATTTACACATTAATCTTATTAAAATAATAAACTTTTAACCACCCAGTAACTGAAAATTTACATATACATATAATACATACATATTACACATACATATACACACATATATATATAATATATACACATAACAATACACACATCACAATACACACAAGCTCAGTTTACGTTCGCTGCCTCCGTCTAGCCTTCTTGAGTGTCGAAAATTCCTCCTCATACTTATTTCTATACCGTTTCTTGTTCACTTTTTCTTCAATTTCAGCGGTAACCACACTAGGTGTAGTATCTGTACTTTCACTTGTATTTCCAACCTTTGAACTATATCTTTCTGGATTCCAACCATCATTCCTACTAAATCTAGAACCCCTTTCATTTGATCCCTTTTCATTCAACTTAGGATGTATTAAAGGTGCACTTTCAGATTTCTCTGATCTAATTACACCATACCAACCAGGCTTGTTATGCAAATATAAATCCATTTTCCATGTGTGCCACACTTTCCGACCATAAGGTGTTTCCCGAAGTTGCTCTTCAACATCAAATAATGATTTTGCGATCCGCTCTTTATAATTTACAAGTCCTGCTAATGATTGCCAACACGCTTCAACAACGTGTGATCCACCAGGCGTACAAGCCAAATGTGACATTTGATTCATTAAATTATTAAGAATTTTCCTAGTCTGAATCTTAGTAATATTTGATTGTAAAACCTTTTGTATTATGTGAGAAAATGATATATGCTCAGCCATTTCTGCAATGATATTTTCTGGAAGCATTAATAAACTTTCAACTACTGCGTTACAAGCTGTATCTGACAAACTTATAAATGCTTCAAGAAATAATGCTCCCTGTAGTTCATCTGTTGTTACTTTCTTATTTAGATCTAGATGTGAAACATGTGAAATAAATTCCAATACACCTGGAATAAAATTTTTAAAATCATCAAGAGAGCATTTATAAGTTTCAAGAATTAAACGCGTGAGATCTCTTTGCTTATAAGATGATGATCTAGATGATTCAACTATTGATGTTAAAACCAAGACATGTCCATTAGCTAAATCAGCAATTAATGGTATAGCCTCATCAATAACATTATGCTGAACTTTTTTTGGTAATCTTTTCAAAAGGGATTGTATTATGAACCCCCCTGCACTTCTTTTACATAAAGTATTAAACTTTCCACGTATAAATAAATCATAAATTTGAATAGAAAATTTAATGGGACATGAATTAATTGCAGCTTCAAAAAAATGAGAACCAACATCATTAGTAAATAAATAATTTACGAATCCATCAGCAGATTTATCTTCATTAGCAAGATTTCCAAATATTAAAGTTATAATATTATCTTGAATCGATTTTGGACTAAGACAAATTAACATTTGAATTACTGGACTTCCAATTGGATTAACACATAACTCTTTAGCACCTTCAGAATTTAAACCTGCAAATATTTTTTCTGAAAATTGATCTAGCTTTACTAAAAAGGAAGGCGGAATAGAGAAAGCAGTATCCTGTTCCTCTGTTGTACGAATATTTGTCATTTTTCTTGCGATTTGACTTTTCCTACTACGTAAAGTAGAAGATTTAACATTAGTCTCTGGTAAAGGCTTACCAGCTAGAATAAGAATAAGTATCCTAAGAAAATGTGAAGCATAAGTTTGGACAACCATTAATTTAACTTTAGAAAATATTTCATCAACCATACTTAAAAATAATTTTTCCATTGATTCATTATTATTGGTATTATTATCTTCATTAGTAGTTTTAGATTTTACTTCATAATCTATAATTGATGCAGATTTTAAAAGCAAAGCCTCACAACAATGTGAAGCATATTTGTGTGTAGCAAGATCATAAAAATTTCCTAAAAATGCTCTAAACAAACCAAATAATTCTTCATCAGATGCAAAAAAAATTAATCTTTCAATTAATTTTGAACATATTTGATTTGTTGCAAGTTTAAGTTCTTTACCTTTTGCCTCATTAAAAACACTTTGGACGAAATTTTGTCTTTCCTCTGAATTTTCAAATGAACCTTCTAATGTTAGCATACTTTCAGCTTGTTTAAAATATTCAGATTCTTCTTCGTTTAACAATCCATAAAACTTTCCATTTATATTTTCTTGCTGATCATTATATGAATTTCCAAATTCATCTCTTTCGTAAACTTGGTCTTTAATTTCCGAATCATTGTCAATATTTGACTCTTCTAAACCATTACTAGACGTATTTTTCGTCTCTCCATAATCAAAATAAAATGATTTTGTTCCCTCTTCATTATTACTACTCTCTAAATCCTTATTATAATTTAAATGTTCTGAATTATCCACATTAGAATTAAAATTTTTTTCTTCTTTTCGTTTTTTCCGTTCAGCCTCTGCTCTTCTTCCTCTTTTTTTCTGTTCCTTAGGCATTATAATTTAATGAAATTAATCCACTGTTCTTAGCAACAAATATAGTATTATTATTATGTTATTATTACTGTCTTTTGGAATAATTTGCATACAATCAAATTATTTTTCACTGTGGAGTTTAAAATATTTTAATTGAGCCAAAGTGAAAATAATAATAATAAAAAAAAAAGCAAAAAAAAAAAAAAACAATGATTATGTAAGGAGTATTACCCAGATAAAATTTGGAGCAATAATGCACGTGACCAACAAATCTACGTATTTACAAGTAATTGTATGTATTTGCACGTAAATACATACAATTACGCTTTTGAAAAGTAGTTGTTCCTGATTTATATTTTTTAATAAATCCAGAATAATAAAAAACAAAAAACACAATGAACTTAGATAAATTGAAATTGAAATTTAAATTTAGTAAAAATTGAAATGTGAATAAACTTAAATAAAACGTATATAAATTGAAAGGGAAACCATAGTGAACTAAAAAGACTGCACTGATGAATTTTAAAGTCGTCAGGAAAAATGAATTATTCCATAGAAACCGG
This sequence comes from Botryozyma mucatilis, assembly GCA_030571375.1. Classification (NCBI taxonomy): domain Eukaryota; kingdom Fungi; phylum Ascomycota; class Trigonopsidomycetes; order Trigonopsidales; family Trigonopsidaceae; genus Botryozyma; species Botryozyma mucatilis. Next base: position 48,243 of record JAJLXO010000213.1, on the reverse strand, counting down.
AAAAAGTCAAATCTAGGGAAGGGAAGTATAATAACAGATGCGGAAAAATAAACGAAATTACTTGTTATATAGTGTTTTAGAGGTTTGAAATTTAACATTGAAACACGATTTTTATAGGATTGATTAAATTTAGATATAATATTCTTGAATTCTGGATAGTTGTTTTGTAAATTTATCCTATTGTAAATCTGCTAAAGTGAATCCTTTCCAACTAACAAGTTTGAATAGATATTTTAAACGTAGACCGTTAAAATAGTAACAACTTTTATGTAGATAGATAAATTAGTAAATTAGTATTTTTAAAATAAACATTAAAAACATATTGTTCTTCCAAACGAAAATGAGTCAGGTACATGAAGAGGATAATTTTGACGAACAGCAAGATTGGAGATATTTTTCTCATGTAAATGAGTAAGTAGGTTTAATTAATTTATGTCATAAGTACTAGTTTAGAATAATTTTTTTAATAATTGTATATCCTTTTTAACACTTTATTCAGAGATGGAACATTACCCAAAAGAGGAGATAAAGAGTTTGAACCTGATGGAACAAAAATACAAATAAAATCTATTGAAGAGAGTAGGGATATAATGTACAATGCGTTGAAAACAGAAAGGAAAATAGCTGGAAGAGGACATGTTATTGGAATTTGGTATGAGTTTATAGATGAAACATTTTCAAATTTTAATGGAATAAATTTAATAAATGATAAAAAAATACGGGTCGTTAGTGCACATGGATCACATTTTAAAACTATTGGTAAAGCAGATTCTAAAGGAAAAGTATGGTTAGAACCTGAAGAAGCTTTGTATTTACTAGAAAGAGGAAGTCTTGAATGTTGGTGGATAGAAAAATTTAATAAAGACAATCTTGAAAATGAAGATAAATTACTTTCCAATGAAGAATGGGATAAGATAAATGGATTTCCAATGAGTCTGGAAGGTGCTTATTCTGCTCTTATAAAACATTGTGGTGGTTTAGAAAGATTTTTAATATATTCAAATTTAAAACGAAGTGGTTATATAGTCCAAAGAAGTTGTTCTTTTTCAAATAAGGATATGGGTTTATCTTTTAATCCAAATAAGAATAATAGTATAAAAATTTGGAATTTAGGATTAATGTGGAATTTATGGGAGAAAATATTTTGTTCAAAACATGGAAGCATAGTTTTAAAGAATAGTTATTACAAATCTATAAATGATGCTTATAAAGAATTGCGAATAATACCATGTCAAGAATTTTCTAAAAAAGAGATTTCTAAAAATGAAAGCAATATGAATAAAAATAAGGATACTAATGAAGAAATGTGGAAATATACAAAATATCCATTTAGAATAGCATTCTATGCTTGGAAACCCAAAAAAGCTTTTAAGAAATCACATCCTGGACCACCAGATTTTAAAATAGTAGTAATAGATGCAAGAAAGGAGAATATGCCTACATTAAACCAATTATCATTATTATTTGATACTATACCAATGACAGTTCCAAAGGGAGTTGATATTTCACATAGAATTAAAACTGGTTACAGAAATGTTTTATTTGCCATTGTTGACAGTGGTGTAACTACATTTATTAGATTTACTGATACTTCATTTGCTAATGAGCCAGTATTACACAAAACTCCGAAAAGTAAACAATGGTTTTAGTTGTGTATGTATGTATATGTATATATTAGTTTTAAATGGTAATAAACATAGATTATTATGGGATACTTATAAACGATGTATATTTAAAATAAAACTCTATTCTATGTATAATTAAAAGCAACTAAAAATAATAACATCTAAATAAACAAAACAAAAAAAAAAAAAAAAAAAAA
>JAJLXO010000213.1:13432-25772 GCA_030571375.1 Botryozyma mucatilis | reverse complement strand
AATGATTAAATGTTAAATATATACATACATATATATATATATATATATGTATATATATATATGTATATATGTATGTATAAATGTACATGTAGTAAATTCAAGTTAGCTAATGATTAATACATGAAACGAAAAACAACAAACCTTTAGTTTATTATTAAACCGTTGATGTCTTAAATGAAATTTTGTATCCTGTTTAAGATGGGAATCTAAATAATGTTCATCAAAAGACTGTGGACCATATTCTTCATATTTATTTCTAACAATTTTTAAAAGCAATGGTTTATTCTTTATAATTGAATTAGAAATAATTTTATTATCTATTAAAGATAATTTAAACCCTTTATTTACTAGCATTTTATTATTAAATTATTAAAAAATTTATTTTATTAATTTAAGATTCTATCAAAATTCAGATTTTCAGCCTCTGAATTTAGTTTTCTATTATTGTATATAGTAAGTATGAATTTCGAATTCGTTGTTATGCAATACAATACAAAATTACATTGATTGGATATGTGTTGTCATAGAAAAGAATTATATTTTTTCTTAATTTATATATAAGGTTTTTTCAACACTATTAATTTTATAATTATTTTATATTATGAATTTATGTATTTTTTATATTTATGTATATATATTTTTATATTTATGTATATATTTTTTAAATTTTAATATTTATAAGTAATGGAAAGATAATTTAATAGGAGTTAATTTAAAACATAGTTCGTTTGTTTATGCAATAGTAAAAATATTTAAATAGTAAATAAGCTAGTTACTGTTATTTGTATGTGATGGAATAATATAACTAATAGTGATAATAAAAATAATAATTTTATAAAATAATTAATTTATCAGTAATTATAATATAATTTAATAGTGATAATAAATAATAAAATAGTAATTCTACAGAATAATTAATTATAAACTATAATAATAATATAAGTAAATAGTGACCGTCAAAACAATAATAGTAGTGATAATAAATAATAATGATAAATAGTAAATAATAATTGAACTTAGTAAAAGTAAATAGTAACAAACTATAATAATAGTAATATAAAATACTAATAAATTAAATAAAAAAATATACCATTACTCATACTCATAATATTAATAAAAAATTTCCCTTATCTTTTTCTTAAAATTTCAATTATGAGTCAGTTGCAACCATTGAAAAATAAAATTTTTTATTAATATATAAGAATTAATTTCATATGAAAAAAATTTAATTTAATTTTCCTAGTTACTGCATTAGATAATAAATAATTAAAATATTTATTTAATATTTATTATTATTTATTTAATATTTATTAATATTTATTACATTTCATTTAACAATTTATTCTTTTTTTATTGATAATTCCTAATCTTATAAATAAATATATTATAATACACCATGTGTGGAATCTTTGGTGCTTATAAAGTTGACGACGTTTCGTCTTTTAGACCAAAAGCTCTTAAATTAGCTAAATTAATTAGACACAGAGGACCTGATTGGTCAGGAAATTATGTTGCAAATTCAACAATTTTATGTCATGAAAGATTAGCAATCGTTGGTCTTGATACAGGTGCACAACCTATTACTAATGAAGATAATTCTATTGCTTTAGCTGTTAATGGAGAAATTTATAATCACAGATTATTAAGAAAAGATTTCGCTGATTATAAATTTCAAACTCAATCTGATTGTGAAGTTATTATTCCACTTTATTTAAAATATGGAATTGATGCTCCAAAATATTTAGATGGAATGTTTTCATTTATATTATATGATAAAAAAAATGATCGTGTTATTGCTTCACGTGACCCAATTGGTATAACTTCTTTTTATACTGGTCGTTCTTCTAAAAACCCATCTGCTGTTTATTTTGCTTCTGAAATGAAATCATTAGTTGAAATTTCTGATTCAATTACTGCTTTCCCACCTGGTAATGTATATGATTCTAATACTGATAAAATTACAAGATATTATTCTCCAAAATGGTTTAATCCTGAATATATTCCAACTACTCATGTTGATTATACTAAACTTAGAAAAACATTAGAACGTTCTGTTAGAAAACGTCTTATGGCTGAAGTTCCATATGGTGTTCTTTTATCTGGTGGTTTAGATTCTTCTTTAATAGCTTCCATTGCTGCTCGTGAAACAAAAAAATTAGCTGCTTCTCAAGAAGCAAGTGTTACTACTGATGGTGATGCTTCATCAAAAAATTTATCTGGAATTGATGATAAAGGAGAATTATCTTCCTCTACTGCTTGGCCACGTTTACATTCCTTTGCTATTGGACTTAAAGGTGCTCCAGATCTCATAGCTGCTCGTGAAGTTGCAACTTTTATTGGTTCTGTTCATCATGAACATATCTTTACCCTTCAAGAAGGTTTAGATGCTCTTTCTGATGTTATTTATCATCTTGAAACTTATGATGTAACAACCATTCGTGCTTCCACACCTATGTATCTTTTATCACGTAAAATTAAAGCTCAAGGTGTTAAAATGGTTCTCTCAGGTGAAGGTTCTGATGAAATTTTTGGAGGTTACTTATATTTTGGTGCCGCCCCTTCTCCTAAGGAATTCCATGAAGAATGCGTTAAAAGAATTAAAAACTTACATTTATCAGATTGTTTGAGAGCAAACAAATCAACTATGGCATGGGGTCTCGAAGCTCGTGTTCCATTTTTAGACAAGGATTTCCTTGATGTTTCTATGGATATTAATCCAGAGGATAAAATGATCACAAAAGATCACATGGAAAAATACATTTTACGTAAAGCTTTCGATACTTCACATGATTCATCCTTAGAGCCATATCTTCCAAAACACATCTTGTGGCGTCAAAAGGAACAATTTTCTGATGGTGTCGGTTATGGCTGGATTGATTGTCTTAAAGATACTGCTGAAAAAATGATTTCTGATGAACAATTTGCCAATCCAAGACCTGAATGGGGTAACGATAAACCAACAACCAAGGAAGCTTATTGGTATAGACTTATGTTTGATGCTTTATTTCCTACTAAGGCTGCTGCTTCTACTGTTATGCGATGGATTCCTAAAGCTGACTGGGGTTGTGCTGAAGATCCAAGTGGTAGATATGTAAAGTCACATGTATCGAAAGTTGAGAACGCAAAATAGGGAATTCTCTTTTTAATTGAACATTTTTTTTTTTTGTATTCATTTAAAAATTGTGACAACTTATTTGTTTAATTTTTATTTTTGTGTTTATTATTTATTATTTATTATTTATATTTATTATTTATTATTTATATTTATTATTTATTATTTACTATAATTGTTATACTGACTATTTTTTTATTAAAATAAGTGTTGAAAAGTTTACATCACTAAGATTATTAATTTTATTTAATCCTTAAATGCAATAAATATTGACAAGGATAACAAAATTGTTTCGTTTTTTAGTGTTTATAAAAATTTTTTTTAAAAAATAGAATTAGAGAAAGTTTTATACATTTATATACAATTTATAACACAAAACGCAAAAAATCAAAAGGAAATATATATACATATATACATACTATGTAAATGATAATATAAATACAGCTATAATACAAAGTAAAAATATTATGATGATGTATTTTCTTGTTGAATTCTGGCAACATATGATTTAGAGATTAAATTCCAAGCATTCATATATTTTACCATGCAATTTTGAATACAATACTTGAATAAAGTTAATAATATGAATATTAAGAAAAACAAAAATAAAAACCAAATTACAATATTTTTTGATAACAAAAGTAACAACATACATTATCGGAAGAACTTAATTGTTTTTCTGGGACAGAAATACAATTTTGGAAACAATTCTCTGTAATTTTCTAAAATGAAGTAATATATAATAATTAATTAATTAATTAATTAGTTTGTTAGTTAATTAGTTTACAAAGTTTCGTTGCTATCATAAATCAGATTTTTATAATTCATTATAGTATAAAATTAATTTATAAATTTTAGTATAAACTTACATTTACTAATTCGTTTGCGTTAGTAATTGAATATTCCTGTCGAACAGCATCTTGAATAGTTTGTTTTAATCCTTCATTTGATTTAGAATTATTAGAAGTGCCTGAACCACCAAAAACTGAAGATAATGAAGGCATGTTTTTTTTTTTTTTTTTTTTTTTTTTCTTTCTTTATTAAAATTTAATAATAAAATAAAATATAACGTATAAATTTAACAAATATAAAATAAATAATAATCTATTTTATATTTTTAAAAATTTTTTTAATATTGATTTTTTTAAAAATAAAGATTATTCAAATAGTTATTGGGTTATATAAAAAGCTTTAATTAGAGTTTAAGCCTAATTGCTATAACAATTTAAAAAAAAAAAAAAAAAAAAAAAAAAAAAAAAAAAAAAAAAAAAAAAAAAAAAAAAAAAAAAAAAAAAAAGAAAAAAAAATATCAATGCTATGGAAACATATTTATAGTTTTCACTTCTTACAATAGATAAATAGAAATTGAAATTGAAAATGAAATATAGCAGATTTCATACTTGAAGAAATATTATACATAATAAACCTTGCATAAAAAATAAGAAATAAAATAGAATTCTTGTTTTAATTTCGTGACTTTAAAAAGCAAATTAATACTATATTATAATATTTAGATAGATTTTTTTTCAAGTCTAACTTTTTAATAGTAATTTTAACTTTTATAGTTTGCTTAGGGTTTCCAATTTATAAGCAATAGGTTTTCCATTTTATTCTTGTCTTATAGTATATCGTTTACAAACTTTAATTTTTCTACATTTAATAATTTGTGTAATTTTTTTTTTTTTTCAAATATGTTTTGAATATATATATTTATATCATTATCATTCAATTAATTGTTAATTATTGAACTAATTTTTAATAAAAAAATAAAAAACAACATTTGCTATATAAATTAAAATGTAACCCTAACTAATATTTAACTATGACGTTGTTTAATTCTACGGAAGAATTTGGAGTTCGGATAATTTAGAGGAGGAAAACTAATCGAATTTAAATTATCATGATTACTGGTTTTCAAATACTTAAATAAAATATTTAAAATAAAATTTGAACTAAAAATTATGAATATAATTTTTTCTTTTTTTTTTTTTAAAAAAATAAAATTATAAAAAAGGATATTTTCTATTTAAAACTAAAAATTTTTTTATCAAAGAGTTCTACTTTATTTCTTACTAGTCGGCTTTTTTTTTTATTATAATGAACAGCAGGCGTTTTTAAATTAATTGTTACTGAAGCAACAACGACTTTCTTTGTTTTTCTCCCCACGGTCTTCCCCGCTTAATTTCGGAAATTGCGAATTATTTCTAGCATATTTCATCGTATTATATAAAATGTTCCACGAAATGTAATAATAATACAAATTATTGCGTATTGTCTGTATTTGTATTTGTATTTGCATTTTTTTTCTTTTTTCAATAGTTTATTTCTAATTATTTAATTAAATAGTTTTATAATTTTATTATATAATAATTAAATAAATATTTGTATATTTTTTTTTTTTTTTCCATTACATACATCATTTAAACCTTTATAAATAAATAAACAATATTAATATATAAAAAAATCAATATGGGTAAAATCGGACTTGCAATCATCGGAGCTGGTGGATTTATTAACACTCAACATATTCCCGCTTTAATTGAAACAGGGAAATTTGAAGTAGTTGCTGTGTTCTCCAGATCTGCTGAATCAGCTAAAGCTACTGCAAAAGCTGTAAATTTACCAGACTCTTCCATATACTATGAAAAAGAATCAACTGAAAAGAATAACTTAACTGCTTTATTAAACAGAAAAGATGTTCAAGCTGTCACGATTGCTACTACAATTTTATCACAACCTGATTATATTATTCAAGCTTTTGAAGCCGGAAAACATGTACTCTCTGAAAAACCCATTGCAAAAGATATTGAAACAGCAAAAAAACTTATTCAAAAATATGATTTTATTAAAAATGAAAAATATCATAATCTTATTTGGGTAGTTGCTGAACAATTCAGATATAATCCTTTATATATTGCTACTAGAAAATTAGTTCGTGATAAACTTGGAAAAATACTTTTTTTCAATTTACAATCATTCTCTGTCGTTGATAAAGGTCATACATCATTTGATACTCCTTGGCGTCAAACTCCACAATATCAAGGTGGATTTTTATTAGATGGAGGTGTTCACTGGGTCGCTTTACTTAGAAGGGTTATTGAACATCAAGGAGAAGGCGATGACAATGATGTTTCATACTCCTCTCCAGCACATATCAAATATCTTTCTTCCGCTGTCGCACAAGTACAAAAACATCTTCCACCTTCCGATACTTTAGCTTCTACTATCACTCTTTCTAACGGTGTTATTGGAAATCTTTTAATATCTTGGGGTGCTCCGATTCGTAAGTTTTCATTCGATATCTATGGCCAAAATGGTGTAATCAGTGTAGATTTTTCTGACTCAATATCATTCCATCCAAGAGAACCTGTAGATAGGTCTAAAGCTCTTCCAGAGCCTATTAAGTTTGAAATTCCAAAACAATATCCTTTCCAAGATGCAATTTTGAATGAGTATGTTGCTTTCGCTGAAGCTATTGAAAGTGGCAAAGTCCCTAGAGAGTCTTCTCCTATTGAAGCTCTTGCTGATGTGGCTTTTATTGAACTTTCTTTGAAGTCTGGCAAAAATCATGCTGAGTCAACATTATTTACATATTAAGTATTTTTAATATATTAACCTTTCTCTTTGAAATTATAATATCTTTATTAAATTTAACAGTAATGCTTATTTTTTAATCAGGTCATTGAAAGACCATCTATTTTTTTTTATTATAGATTTTTTTAAAAATATTCGTGTTTGTCAAAGTTTATATACGCATACATATCTTTATAAATAATAAAAATATTAGTTTTACATTTTTATTTACTTCCTATATTAAAATTATAAAAACTTAATTATGAATTAGTGTACTAACTAAAAACAATACAAAACAAAATTAAACAAATGATACTATAAAAACTCAAATTACTTGAAATAAAATTTTATTATTATAAACTTCGTACATAATAATTATAAAATAGATAAACCTTTATTTTTATTTTTAAAAATTTTTTTTTTTTTTTTCTCACCTATTTAATAAAATTTTGAATAAAATAAAATATATATATATATATAACTAAATTTTTTGTATGATAATGCATTAAAATATAAATAAACACAGGAATCAAATAACAATCTTTCTAGCTTTGTGACTTTAATAAACTGTAGATGTTATAAGTATTCGTCTAGAAATATAAAAGAAATGAAAGTTAAAATAAAAATGTAAAGGTAAAAAAAAATAGTAAACACTGATTTTTATATTAATAAAAAATTACACTTATAATATTATCTATAGTCTAATAATTCTGACGCTCTTGACCTTCTTCTATTGCATCAACAATGAGTTTGTGGGCATATTCGATGTTATCCTTGGTACCAGTTAAGACTATTGTAAGGTCTCCAGAATTTTGTTTTGGGACATCAACAACGCAATCTGTAGAAACGCGTATATCTTGTATGCGAGAACCCCTTGGTCCTATAACATATCTAAATAATCTAGCGTCCGGAACTGTAAGATAACCAATTCCTCTATTTAATGAATTTTTGGCAATTGACTTTTTAATTGCAGCAATAGCACCATCAATGTTTGCTTCGCTATTAGCTGCTCTCAGTTTCCACTCAACTTCTCCTAATTTATTTATTGAGGCATCGGAAAATTCTTCATCGTCAACAAGCTTCCATTCAAGCTTATTGTTCGGCTTACTGTTTATCTCGTCCTCTTCGTTTTCAGATTCGTCACTCGAAGCATCAGAATCATCTATGCGTCTTGGATGTTTATTTTCATTTTTTTGCTTACTTCCTAAAGAGGCAGCAGCTGTGCCGTTAGGTTGCTGCACAGCAGCCAAACCTTTAGCCTTTGAATCTGTAGCAGAAGCTTTCTTTGCTTTTCGAATTGCTGCACTAGAAGAACGATCATATTCTACAATGACATTATACTCATTGCGCAGCCTCATTGGTAGACTCCCTCGCTCAGAAACAGCTTCATGAATACGAGAAGGAACATTAATAACCACGGCATCAGCAGACAATTCTAATATTCTTTCTTTAGCTTTTTTAACATTTTCGGGTAAACCCTTAACTTTAATTCCAGAATCTTCGGGTTGAGTTTTATTGCTGTTTATGCGTGGAACGTTTAAGGAAACATCAAAATCCTTCTCTATTGATTTACGAATAGAGCCATTTGGACCAATAATATTTCTATATCTTGATTGAGGAATATCAATAATTTCTTCAATTTGTGCCTTTAAATTAGCAACAAAATCATTAATCTCTTTTATCACTTTTGCAACAAGATCTTTATCACCTGTAACTTCAATTTTTTCATCTACAGCATCAGCAGAAGGAACATGAATAACCCTATTTGCCAAGGCTTTATCTGTTGGGCCACCGGCTTTAACTACAATAGAACGAAGCGTTTCACCATAAGGCCCAACCAAAGTACGATAATATTTCTTAGGTATATCAACAAATTCAGTAATGACATTTTCATACTGACTAACAATTGCCAATACTTCTTTCTTTGCTTCTTTGATAGAATCTAAAGTACCTAAAAATGTTACTTCAGTAGTAGGTGCAGCATTCTCACTAGTTTCAGAAGCAATTTCAATGCGAGATCCTGTGCGTTCCTTTATAGCGTTCACTGTTTCTCCATTCTTACCAATTATTCTTGAAAGTACCTTGCTTGGAACAGTGATAGTTTCTGAATTATTTTGATCAACTTCGTATTGTAATAATTCTAAAAGTTCTTTCTTAGCAGCAGCAGCTCCCTTTGATGGTCCCCTGATGAATACTTCATTTGGATTTCTATCTTGCTTACTAGCAGAAGTAGAGTTGTCTCCACTTTTTTTATTAGATTTACTATTTGCACCAGCAACAGAATTGTTGTCTTCATTATCTTTTCCAGAAGCCGCAGCAACATCAGCTGCATCCTTTTCCGAAAATGAACCTGATCTAGGGAAATCAATCCAAACATTATATTTATCTTGTAATCGAACAATAAATTTACCTCCTTGTCCAATAATGGTACCATGATATTCTTGAGGAATAATAGCACTCAAAACAACTTCATCTTCCAATCTGCGAATTAAAGATAATATGCGTGCTTTTGCTTCTATAACATTTTTCTTAATTCCTTTTATTGTAATGTGACCTTCATCTACTTGTATTTTAACACCATAATCATCAGTATATCTAGTAATATTAGCGCCACCTTTTCCAATAATATGATTAATAAATTTGGCAGGAAAATCTAATTCTGAAACATATGAATGAAGAACCTCATAATTTTTTACCTCTTCACCCATTTGAGTTATCTCTTTAGCTACCTTATCAGCATCAGAAGAGGACCCTCTAATTATAATTGAATCCGCGGATACTTCTTTACTTGCCTCTTTCAAAGCTCTTTGCAATCCTTCATTTGTAGGTAAACCGAATGTTACAATGACCGTCGGCTCTGAGTCTTCACCATTAGAGCTAGGTCGTGATGATGCGCCAGTGGCAGAGGCCAGTATAGAATGTAATGTTGTACGTTTAGGTCCGATAATATTAGAATGAAATTTAGCTGGGACAGAATTAACAACTATTGTCTTAAGATCAGCCTGCTTAATTGCAGTATCTTCAATATATTTTTTAACAGCCTCAAGGGACTGTTGAATTTCTGCATTATCAGGAGCAAACTCAGCATCAGGAATACCACTATAGACTAATAGAATATCACTCACGCCACTAACTTCCTGCTCTTCAGACGAAGGGATAATAACATCGACTCCATACTTTTCGTTCAAATTTGTCAAATTTCTACCTTTTACGCCTATAATATGACAATATACAAGAGGATCAACACCAACTACATGAGAAACACGAGCAGGTAAAAATTTATTTACAAGTGCAACTATCTCTCTTCTAGCCTTCTTGATATCCTCTCCATCTTTACCAACAATTTCCACTTTCACATCAGGAATTCCATCTTTACTATATAACTCTTTCAACCTAGGAGTATTAAGCTGTACATTATCTTTAGATTCTATTTCAGCAAACAACCTACTGTGCAAAAAATATTTGATGAGATCACGAGCATGTGGTTTAGATTTTCCATGTGCATTTGAAATAATCAACGAATCTACAAAAGCAGATTTAGCGAACTCAATAACTTTACCTAATGCTAAAGATATATTTGCACGAGGTCCAAAAATGACAACTTTAGTATCTGCAGAATCCTGTCGAGGCACTTTAACTGTACATCCTGTTTCCTCAAAAATGCTTTGAAGACCTTTTCCTTTTTCACCAATAATAAAACGATGATTTGACTTAGGAACATCCGTAGCAACCTCTCCGTACGACTTTTTGATTTCATCAACAAAATTTTCAAATTCTTGTCGAGCATTTAGCACTCCATTACGTTCACCCGAAATCGAAATGAAAGCTGGCGCATCAGATTCTTCAGATGAAGAATGAGCAGCCGCAATGCTAGGAGGGGGGATGCGAACATAAACATTATCATTGGTTCTCCAGTTTGCAATCTTCTCTTTAAAATACTTTGATAAAAAGGCAAAATACTCGCTATCAATATTAGAAAGCTTAACAGACAAATTTTTTGTGCGTTCAGCTACAATAGAATTAATAGCCTCCTTAGCAAGATTTATACCTTCAATATCACCTTCAAGTGTGATTTCAACTTCATCAGAATCATCGGATGTATTATTTGATTCTATTTGCTCACTAGTACGCTTTGGAACGTTAATTTTTGTTTGTGTCGATGTAGAGATATTATTCAAAACAGCACCACGTGGACCAATAATGAAAGGTCGAACCTTTGAAGGAACAGTTATTTTATCAAGTACATGAACAGCAAATTCATGTACTATGTATCTATGTGCAAGTTTCACATTTTCCTCATGACCTTTTATTATAAATGTAATGGCACCAGATGTATGTGAAGTCGAAGATTCAATAGCAGTGTCAGTAAATGAGCGAACTTTCTGGACAACAGCAGCTACAGAAAGGTTTTTTTTCGTATGAGCTTGGGAGTTAGAATCAAGAATAAACATATCAGTTACTATACTTGGACGAATTGAAGACGAAATAGAAGTAACAGAAGGAGGATGTGAAGATCCATTAGAGGTTAAACCGGCCGATCTTCTAAAAGAAGCAGCAAAAGAAGTTGTGGAAGGTGAAGCTGAAGCAGGAAGAGAAAAACTAGAGTTTCTAGAGCTTGCAGAAGAGGCTAATTGTTGGAAAAAAGGGGTCGAATTAAATGCCGAGTTCAAAACTGGGGTAGTAACACCTGAACTAGAAGCAGAGGCAGAGGAGGAGTTTGAAGCAAAAGGGGGAATCGAGCTTAAATTTAAAGTTAAAGGAGATTTTAAAGGAGCCAAACCAGTAGGAGAAACGGCTGAAGATGAGCGAGGACCCCATTTTGGGGTAGAAGAAGTGGAATTCGCGGAACTAGGTCCCTTACCTAAAGTAGGAAATGCTTCTAAAGAAGAAATGTCAACTTGATCTTTATGTTTCTTTTTGGATTTCGATTTTTTTTCCAACTTTAAACTAGAAGAGGAAGATGAAGAAACTGGAGAATCGTTCTTAAATTGATTGTTGAGACTTGGGTAGTCATCTACATCATCTTTGATTCTACTAGATGATGACGATGGTTCAGGTTCGGTTGGAATTTCAACATTTTCATTAACAGAAGAACTCTTTATTTCAAAAGCATCACCATTAATTTTAGTATTGTCTATTAAATCATTTTGCTTGTTAATAGAAGAAGGCTCGGGCGTAGTTTCAGAGACTTGTTTATTGACAGTAGCAGCAGCAGCTGCTGCTGCTGCCGCGTGTTTGGCAAAAAGTAGAGCTGCAGCAGAAGACTTCCCTTTAGATTCAAATTGAGACTTTTCCTCTTTATTATTATTATTATTATTATTAAGATGATATTCGGAAGAACCGTTTTGTTTCGTTTGATTTAAAGGAGAAACTTTGTCTTGAACAGAGTCTGTAGAAGAAGCTAAAGAAGCTGAAATGGGTTCGGTATTCGACATAAGAATCTGCAAAGGTTAGAATATTTAAAATTATTTTTTTTTTTTTTAAAAAAAAAGGAAAACAACTTTTATATAATGAACTGCGTCAAACTTAAACGCTAAATAAATACAAGATTAAAGCCAAGCAATAATAAGATATAAATTAAAAAGAATATTAAATAAAAAAAAAAAAAAAAAAAAAAAAAAAAAAAAAAAAAAAAAAAAAAAAAAAAAAAAAAAA
>JAJLXO010000213.1:0-13332 GCA_030571375.1 Botryozyma mucatilis | reverse complement strand
AAATAATATATAAAAAAATAAAAATAAAAATAAAAACAAAAACAAAAACAAAAACAAAAACAAAAATAAAAATAAAAATAAAAATAAAAATAAAAAAAATCTAATAATAAATAGGTAAGCAACAGTAAAGAAAAATGTCACTAGTAAAATATATAGAAATAAATATACAGTAACAATAAATAAAAATTATACGCTAACAAAATGAACAATATTACTACTATAAATAATAAATAAAAGTGCTAAACAGCAATATTAATAATAAATAATAAATAAATTTAACAAAAAAAAATAAATAACAAATGTGTTTTTTATATTCAGAAGTAATTACAATATTATAGTAAATAACAATTACGATTCGGATTACTCTTTTTATTACTAATAGAATTTGCAAAGTTTGCTTGCATTATGAACGAAACGCAATATTAAATAATGGAAAAACAATGAAAAAAATAAAAAAATAAAATAGAGTACCCTAACCATTTTATAATTATATATGACTAATATTTTTATAAGCTTAGGTAATATGTTTGACAGGTTTTGTAATTAGTTAGGGTTGGAGCTGAGAGAAAACCCCGATTGTTTTTTTATTTTTATTTTTTATGAGCGGTCTTTTTGGATCTAAGACTTTTCTGGACTGTCCGAAAATATGCTGGACAACGGAAGACGTATTATTTCAGTTTTACTCATTTTACTTAGAAGTATATAAGAATTTATATTTAAATTTATAAAATGTAATTAAGATGTAAAGTTTTTTAATTATTTATTGTTTAAACAAATTTTTATAAATATGGAAAAATTACATAAAAAAAGAAATATTTTACTTGAAAAAGTAGCTTAAAAAATATCCGTCGTAATATTATTTCTCTCAACTACACGCTTTTTTTAGCCGCTAAAAAAAGCACACTAATACAAAAAAAGTTCGAGTCCGTTTTCTGACCAGCTCAATTTACGGCAATTTTTATTACTACCAATGAGAAAGGTATACGGCTTTCAATACGTCAATACCAGTAAATCTATAACAATGACAGTGGTCCTGATGTTTATTAAATTTTTACCCTAAGAAGTACATTTTTGTATGTACTTACTTTTATCTGCTATTAATATTATCATTTAAGACTATAATGAATAAACCCTTAAATTATATTATCAACATATATTCAAGCTAAATAAAACTATATATATATATCTACTTTTGTTGCAAATTAATACTTTTCAAGTTTATTTTAAATTTATTTTATTTTATTTATAAGTTTTGTGAAAAACAGAAAGAAAAAAAAAAAATGCAGAATTCAGAAATAAATAGCTTTAAAGTAAATTAATTAAAATTAGTTAATTGTATGTAAATTAAAATGTAAATTAGTTCCAAGTTTACTAGTACGCTTAAACATAGTGAAATTGAATCAAAATAGTTAAATTAATAAATACAGTTATTTAAAAATTGAAATAGCTCTATATAACTTAATATAAGAAAAATAAAATATGAAATTATAGATGATATAATTATTTATATACTACTTGTAGTTAAGAATTTATTCAATCATTGTTGTCTATGAACTTTGCCTACGATATTTTTCAATGTTTCTATCAAAAATCAACATATTGTTACCGAAGGGTGTGCATTAAGTACACCTAAATTGTGTAGTTGAAACCAGTTCCGGTGGTAACAGGGGTACAACTCTGATTCGTTAACCTCTTGAGTTTTAGGTTTTGTTGTAACATACTGTTATACTGATTAGTATTATAATAGTTTATAGTATAAATCTCTTATACAACTATCTATATTCAATTAAAAAATTAAAAAATTACTATAAATTTAATAATTTATAGAAATAATTTAAAAAATTATTTCCAGGATGGTATTACTTATTATTACATTATCTATACAATAAATGTAATAAAATACAATTACAATTGACCATTTAACTGGCAATAAATATTTATTTACTCATGTGTTATATTATATTTTAGTCTCTGTAAGATAAACTGCTCAAACTGCTCCAAAGTGGTGCCGTCCTATTAAAAATGAAGACAGCTCTTTTAAATAATTACCATAGTTACAATATAATACGTACCATGTTTACTATTTCACTTCTCATCATTAAAAATAATTATGGCTGTCGTTTGTTGTTATGACAACACAACTTTGGGATACAAAATAAAAAAGGGTTTTTGACAAAACTATTAAATAAGGGACTATGGGAGAATAACAAGGAAACTTGTTATTTTTAAAGTTAAAATATGTTTTGAATATTAAAATTTGAAAACAAAAAGCAGTTACTATTTTTAATTTTATTTAATAATTGAAAATTTTGATATGATTAAAAGTTTTTTCTAATATTGGATTAAAAATTTCTGAATCCTTCGTTGTGGATGGGTGTGATAAGTGTAAAAGAAGATTGTTACTACCATGTACTTTTCAATAAATCTGGAGGATAAATCATTCTTTATTATTTTGAATATTTTTATTAAAATTTCATTTTTCTAGACATATTTTTGTTTTGTAATTCAAATAATATATTTTGGTTACTATATAAGTTAAAATTGATTTTGCTTAGTCTTTTTTTTTTTTTTTTAATATATACTATTTTTCTTTATTTTTATTACAATTAAGATATTATTAAGTTATGAATAACTAGTTTTCAATACCAAGTATATTTAATAAATCTCTTTCGTTTATAAGTCTACGTTTTAAATTACAGTTAATAAATTTTAATATATGTAGAAAAGTCATATACGTGTACATTAAAGATTAAAATTAACTTAAAATATTTAAATATATATAAATTTAGTATTCAATTTTATATCACTTTATTTTTTCCATTTAATATATTTTAATAATTACTTTAATTTTATATTTTCAAATTAATGTTCTAACCTCTGAGTTAATTACTCTACATTAGCTTAGATTACATTTTTAAAATATAACTTATCCGTAGAGAACCATTACTTATAATATTCACTCAATAAGTATCAAATATGAAAGTAAAATTACAATAATCTCACTAGTCATATGTTTACTAGCTAAAATTAGTTAAGACAATTAATGACAAGACGTTAATTAGTTGAAAAATGGCTTTTTTTTTTAAGAAAAAAAAAATCATCTAGTTAAAAATCTTAGCATAATTAAAAACTACCAAAAATAGTCAACCCCACCAACTCATCACTTTTAACTAGACAATTAAATACACTTAGTTAAATGACTTCGATGTTTCAATTCGCTCAAATTTGAACTAATTTTAAAATATAAACTATTTTCATCATATTACTAAATATATACATTTACATAATTTATTTCATATATTTGAATGTAAAAATAAAAAGGAAAATAAAAATCTAACTTTAAATATAAATAAAAATATTACTTAAATTTCACAATAATCATAGAAACATCCTTTGTAATCAACCTGATACAAATAAATAGGCAAAGGCTTTTTCTTTAATCGCATTTTTTAAAGAATAATTAGCTTTCGTTGTCGTACTTAACTATAAACCCTAACGTATTTATTTTTAATAACCCTACTACTCTCATTTAATTTTTAGGTTAGGTAATATATTACTCTATAGTTTGTTTTTATTTTCAAATTCTTTGTTTTACCAACCATCTTTTAAATGGAATTGCGTTTATAGACGGATCTTGTTCTTTTTTTGGCAGTACCCCTTCAGGAACACATATGTAGCGTGTCTTATAATTGCCAGCACACGATACTATTACAAAACAGATCTTTTATGAGTAAATATAAACAATTTCTATTTTTATTCGGTATTAGATAATCTTTTATAATTCCGGCAATTTTACGTATTTACTAAATATTATTTTGTTTTTAATTTACGTTTATCTTATAATATTAAATATAGTATATTATATACAATTATATCTATATCATATAAACTGCATCAATAATTATAACAACGTTACTCCATAAAAGCTCTGTCATATATACAATCAAATTCATAAGCTAAAAAATTATAAAGAAGCGCAAACTTTTTACATAAACTAATAAACTAAACTAAAAGAAAAAATAACATGCATGCCGAAATTAAGCATATTAATAAATAATAAATTAATAAATAAAAATTAAAAAGTATAAACAAAAGAAAAAAAAAATGTAATAAAATAAAACATAAAGTAAAAGTAAAAATAATAGTAAAAGTAAAATTAAAAGTAAAAATTTAAATAAATTTATCATCAAGAGTGTAAAATATGAAAACCCCTTAAAATAATTTTTTTGGAAACCGGATCTTTATTTCTCACAATGATTGCATATGTATACATATATGAACTATTGTTGTACTGTAGATTTCTTGCTCTTTAAAGGCCGCTGAACTTTTACTAAAAAGTCATCTAATTCAGTAAAATTATCATTATCTAAGGCCCATTTTTTATGTTTTTTAGATTCCATATGCGTATCAAAATCATCAAATTTGTCTCGGCAATTTTCACAATACCCAGGTCGCATTTCTTTAGATTCGACTGCTTCACGTGAGACCATGCGTGCTGGAACTGGTGTAGCTGCCGGTTTTGTAGTTCTTTCAAATAATTTCATTGACAAATTTGCTACTTCCTTAGACACACCAGCAGCACTGTGTCCTAACGCAGTAGCACTTCCACCAGATTTAGCCATAGATTTAGTAGCAGATGTAATATTAGACATATTAAGTCCTGTAGCAATAATTTCATGCATTTCTCCTGAAATACCACCATCCATAGTGCGTAAATTCATTGCTCCATCAATACTTGATTTTTGGGTACCTCTATAATTGAATGTAGAAGGATGTCGTCTCGAATTAAGTTTGGATTCTGCAAGTAGAACAAGCGGCCGATGGCGTCTCATATTATAAACTCGTTCCTTTTCTTTTTCCTTTTCTTTATTTTGCTCAATTTCATTTTCTTTATCTATTTCTTTATCATTAACAATCACCTTTCGAATAATTGCAATTCCCTCATTTTCTTTTTCATTATTTTTCTTTTTCGTAAAAGTAGTCATTCCAGTTTCTGGTTTAGTTTCAGGTTGTGTGCTTTTTATAGGTGCAACTTCATTATATACTTGCATGTCCTCACCAGTGATATAAGAGCTTTTTTCATCTTGAATACTATCCTTTTTGTCATTTGTACATTTATAGTCATTATCATTTGCCCTAATCTCCACTGAAGTTTGAGCCTCTTTATTTTCATTATCATTATCATTATTAATATTATCGCGAGCCTCATTATCCACGCTATCATTCAATTGGGTTGAATGTAAGCTTGACGTAATTGCAGCATTATTATTAACAGATTCTCTTTTGTCAATACTAGTATCAATTTCACATTCTCTGCTTTGTGTTTTAGATTTAGAGTCTGATTTAAATTTTGCATTTTGCTCAGATATATTATCATGTATTAGTTTTGTGTCATAAGAATTATTGAAAACACTTTTGCTTTCATTTTGATAACTCGCCTCAATTTTTCCCTTTTTGAAAGGTGGCGGGCCTATAGCTTTATTTTTATCAGAGAGTTTATAGTCATCTAGCTCGATTTCAGTAGTTGATAAGTTTAATACAGAAGTTCTACTTCCTTCTAGTTCGTTAATACCATCATTCTTATTCTTACTATCACTCATAACATTAGAATTTTTAGTATTTAAAGAATGTTCCAAATTGGATTTTTGTTCATTCGTCATTATTACATCAACATCTATCGTATCATTTACATCTTTATTACTTTTTTCATTAAAAATGTCAGTTTTATTTTCGTCGATTTCATTTTCCATATGCTCAGCAGCTACTTCATCCACAGCATAATTTTGCTTGGAGTCATTTTCTTGTTTTTGTTCAAGTTGTCGTATTGTGGAAACCTGCTGTTTGTGTTTTTCTCTTCTTTTAGATAAATATGTATTAATTGGTAGAAAAGGACATTTTCCAGATGAGTTCCAATAAATCTGCGGCCACTCGCCAGAATATGGCATATTAGATGGAACTTTTGGATATTCACGTAAAAGCGTAGGTCTGTAGTAGTTTGATAAATCCCATACCATAATGTATGGCCCTTTGAAATAATGATAGTCATCGCGTCGAGCACGAGGATCGCGATCGGTAGGACCATAAATCTGTTCTTCACGTAATAAATGTGATAAGTCTGCTCCAACATTATTAGTAGATACACCGTGACTTGCTGATGTTGAATTTGGTGCTTTTATTGGTGTAGCTTGAGTGCTTGCCGCAGCAGCAGCAATGGCAGCACTTGAAGCTAATGCAGATGTAGTTCCAGATGCAGCAAGATAAGGTAAAGAGGCAGTTCCAGAACCTGGAACTGAAATACAGCTTGCAGAGCCTTGCATTAGCCGTGAATATTGGCTGTAATTATGACCATGGTTGTGATTGTGATGAGTATTAGCATGATAGATATGATAATGGTGAGCATAACCTTCGGGATAAGTAGATACAAAACAAGAGGGACAGTTAAAGAGATTATTAAGAAACCTTAAAAGTTTTTCGAAAGTCCATACTTTTATTTTGTATTGTTTTGCCTTAAGTATAACTGCACTAGAGGGAGTAGATGGAGTTATGGTTCTATTAGATATAACATGAGATATTAAATTATTGAAAAAAGGTTCTATCATGGATCCACAATATTGTAATTTCTTTTTTACTTCTTCAATTCTAGAATCATCTATACCATCAAAATAAAATCTTGAAGTTGTTAATATTTTTCTCCATTGGCGTTGCCATGCTCTTAGTTCTTCTTCAGCAGCAGCTTCTCTTTCCCTTTCTTTCTCTCTATCTTTTTCCTTATCTCTATCTCTTTCTCTTTCACGTTCTCTCTCATAAGCCTCCGCATATGCTTGTGTTTGTCTTGCATGTTGCGTATGCCTCAAATGAGCTCTTGAGGAAATCGATGATATTCTAAGTTGAGATTGTGAATGAGATTGTATTTGTGGAGTTTTAATTTGTCTAGAAATAAGAGAAGATTTAGAATATGATAATAAACTATTATTAATATTATTAGAAATATTATTTTTTGAATCGCCTGATGGGGACGGGGAAAGCTGCCGTTGTTGTGGTTCAGTGGTAGTTTCTACAATATTATTTCCAGAAGTAATATTATGTTTTGTTTGAATATCTTTATCTAAATCTGTATTAGTACTATTTAGGGTTCTTTTTTTAGGGACTATAGAATTAGAGTTTGAAAGTATAGTTTTTGATGGAGAAACTGTATTTGAACGCGTTTCTGAATTATACATATTCACGAGCTTTGAAAAGTTTTCTGATGAAACATGATTTGTAGCTGAATTATATGAAGAACAAGTGGAATTGGACACGACCAGCGGGTCTTTAGCGTATGGTTTAAAAGCTGAGTCTTTTGTAAACTCTATGTTTTCTTTACTAAAAGGCCGCATCAGCCGAGAAAAGAATTAATTGAAAAAAAAAAAAAAGGAGGAAAATGAAAATAAGAATAAAAATGAGTTTGTGAATAAAAATAAAAATATAAAAATATAAAAATTTATAATAAAATTAAAGATTAGCCGCCCTGCAGCTAAATATTTCTTTAATTTTATATATATATTTATATTTATATATATATTTTTAATTATTTCAAAGATTTAATTTTTATTACTTTCTTTTCACTTCCTTTCCCTTTTATTTTAATTTTTTGTATATATATTGATGTTTCTTTTTAAAACTTTAATCGTATCAACTTTTCCTTCTTCTCTAACACGTAAATCTATAGTAATTTTCTATTATATTTTTAAATATATTTTCTATATTTAATATTTAACTGCGTTTTTTTTTTAGTGTTTCAAAAATATAATATGTGTAGATATTACAATGTTGATACACTATATTAACTGCAGTTATAAATTTTTCTTTTCATTAGTAAGAAATAGTAAAAATATCAATACAAAAAAAAAATAAATAAATAAATAAATAAATAAATAAATAAATAAATAAAATCTATAAGCAAAGTTTAAAATTAAAAAATAATAAAAAAAATAAATTAATTAAAAATAAATAAATAAAAAGAAATAATAAATAAATAAATAATAAATAATAAATAAATAAATAAATAAATATTATATAGGAAAAAAAAACATAACAAGTTTACATGTGTAAATTTAAATTTTAATGGAATTTTATTGTTTACATAAGAAGTAAATAATTGTAAATTATAGTAAAAAATTGTAAACAATAGTAAATAATCAGTAATAATAAAACACAGAAAAGATAGCAAATAGAAAATTGAATTAGTAATAATATATGCAAGGTTATATCAGCACATTAAAAATAAAGGGTTTGACAGGGTAAATTTTTTTGTTTGTTTATGTTTTTGCTTGTTTATTTACTTATTTAAATTATTTATTAGGTAGGTATACGCAATGTAATGAGATTGAGAATTTATTTGTTTGTTTATTAGGGAAGAAACAGGATATTTGTTATACTATACGAAATATAGTAACTTTTTATTTTGTTTGTATTATGTTATTTACTTGTTATTTATTAGTTATTTATTAGTTGTTTATTAGTTGTTTATTATTAAGTGTTTTATTTACTATTGCGAAATTGTTTATTATTATCTATTATTTATTATTTATTATTGTTATTTATTATTGTTATTTATTATTGTTATTTATTATTGTTATTTATTATTGTTATTTATTATTTATTATTTATTTATTATTTATTATTTATTTATCATTTATTATTTATCATTTATTATTTATCATTTATTATTTATCATTTATCATTATTCATATTGATTATTCATTGTTTACTGCAAATGCTATTATCCATTATAGTATAAAAATATACGTAAACATACATAAACCAGGCGGAGTATTCACCTATTAGATAACATTATGCATTTCCGGACATCTTGTACCTTTACTTTAAATTCGACCTGAATACATATTAATAATAACTAACAAAATAACAATAATACTATAATAATAACAATAGCAATAAACGTTTCTACTTTCACATTCCATTCTTTACTGCGCAGTAAAAAGTATATTACATAATCAAGAAATATAAAACACGTTCCTAATTAGGCTTTAATTAATTTCCTTTTTTAGACTAAATTAAATTTTATATAATAAAATAAACAATCTACTTGCAATTAAAAGAAAAAAAAAAAAAAAGAAAAAGAAAAAGATAAGATTAATACTATTTACAATAATTTTTTAAATTATTTAGAAATTTTGATTTTTAATATTTATATGTAATTTTTAAAGATAAAAAATTGGTTTTGTATGCTTTTATCACATATTTTATATTTTTTCTATAACAAATGTATATATTATTAATGTATTATATAGAGCGTAATTACATATTGATAAAAATATTTATATCCGTTCAAATTATATTACAAACCATATCATTCTCTTTGAAATCCACTTCATGGAAACCAAGTATTATTAATCTAAAAAAAAATAAAAAATAAATAAATAAATAAAAATAAATAAATAAAAATAAATAAATAAAAATAAATAAATAAGTAAATAAATTAGCAAGTAGATAATAAATAAATAATAAGTATCGAATAAGTACATAATAAATAATTGCATAAAAATTTTAATGCCTATTAAAATGCCCCCAATTTCCAAAACACCTGCCGAGTGGCGCGCAATACTATCCCCAGATCAATTCAGAGTTCTTCGACAGAAAGCCACAGAACCTCCAAACACCGGCAAATATAATAATATATTTGATAAGGGAATTTATACATGTGCTGGATGCGACTCTCCTTTGTATAAATCAACCACAAAGTTTAGCTCAGGATGTGGTTGGCCTGCTTTCTATGATTCTATTCCTGGTGCAATTAAAATCATTCCTGACAACTCTTTAGGAATGGAAAGAAATGAAATGATTTGTGCCAATTGTGGTGGTCATTTAGGTCATGTTTTTAAGGGTGAAGGATTTAAGACCCCTACTGATATGAGACATTGCGTTAATTCTATTTCTTTAAATTTTATTCCTGATAAAGAATAGTTTTTATTTACAAATATAGAAAACACTATACTATATACATGACAAACAATCTAATATTATTTTTCTATATAAATAATAAATAATAAATCGAAAACAAATACTTTATCAAAATAAATAATAATAATAATAATAATAATAATAAATAATAAATAATATCTAATATCTATTCAAATAGATGTATCCAAAAACAATAACTATAAGGTAAAAAAAAATTACCATTTGGCCCTCGATTTTAATTCCTCATTTTGAATTACCCTATAGGAAAAATTATAAAAATTAAAAATCAGTTAGCAAATTAACTAAAAATTTGAAAAAATTTAAAAAAATATATAAAATATTAAAAAACACAAATAACTCACTCTATCCAATAATTATCAGGATCAAGAATAAAAGCAACATTTTTCATTTTTCCATCTGTTAAACGCTTTTTCCAATTTACTTGTAGTTTTTCAAAACGTTCACAAGCAGAATCAAGATCGTCAACAGAAATACAAAAATGGCCGAATCCTTGAGGTGCATCATTACCATTATGGTATCCCTGAAATGAATCATCTTTTTCAGTACCCCAATTCCATGTAAGTTCAATAAGACCTTCTCTATCTGAATTTTCACATTCTGTTTTATTATTGTCTCCTTGTGTATAAGCAAAAAAGTATAAAGTAAACTTGGCAGCTTCATGCTCAGCCGTGCGAATAAGAGTCATGCCCAATATGTCTTGATAAAATTTGATAGATTTCTTTGGATCACGAACACGAATCATAGAATGATTAAATCTATATGGCTTACTAATATTAAAACTATTTACATTATCATTTGAAATAAGTTCAATCCAATAACCGTTAGGATCTAAAGCGAATGCAATATTTTTTTGACGACCATCTGTAAGTCTTTTTTGAAATTTAACCTCATTTTCTTCGAGAGATTTACAAACTTTTTCAATACTTGGAACTGAAAAGCAAATATGACCAAATCCTCTATATGGATCAGAGTTTCCATTATTTACTTTATAATTCGAATCATTTTCTGTTCCATAATTGTGTGTGAGTTCAAGAAGTCCTTGTCTATCTGTCCATTGTTTACCAGCACTTGGAGCACCTTCATAATCGAAACCAAGAAAATAAAGTGTAAATTTCGAATCAGGAAAATCCATTTTATTAATTAAAGACATTCCAAAATGTTTTTTATAAAATTCTATAGTTTCCTTTGGATCTTTAATTCGAATCCTTTAAATTAATTTTAAATCATGTTAGGAATTAAGATTATATTTTTTTTCAATGTTTTAATGTTTTAATGTTTTAATGTTTTTTATTTTTTTATTTTTTATATAACTTAAGTTAAACTTACATTGTATGATTCATTTTATATGTGGAAGTATTAGTAGCCATGATTATTAAATATTAAATATTAAATATTAAAATAAATAACAAATCAAGATCTGTAATTAAAATATTAATTTATATATCAGATCAAAACCAATAAGATTTTCGCAAATCTTTTGTGTATAAATATCAAGAAAACCGAGGAATTTTATTTTTCGAGATCAAAATTACAGTTAGTTGAAATGACCTCATGAAAATAAAAAAATAAAAAAATATTTAATGTGGAGTAGGATTTATTTCAATTTCATAACAACTAACCCAAACCTCGATTTATTTTATTTTTTTTTTTTTTACTTTTTTCGACGTTATCGCTTTTAAAGTGAAGGAAGCCACAGCAATTAAATTAATAAGACCATAGCAACAAATAATATATTAGTTAGCAAGTTAGATATTGAAGTAATTAGATTATATAAATTTATTTAAAATAAAATATTTATTTGTAGAAAAAGGTAGAAATTTATTTTTGAATAATTGAAAATAATACTCGGGAATAAGAAGTTTATTTAAAATTTACGTAGTTATTTAGTTTTGTAATTATTCAGTTTTACTAGTATTTTCATTTGTAGCAAAATAAATATATTTTTATCTTGTTGGTCCCTAACCTTTGCGACTATAACTAACTAGATAATAAATAATAAAGTAATAAAAGTATGAATAATAAAGATAAATACATAATAAAATAAATAAATAGATAAGTACGAGGTGAACTAATAAAAAACAGATAAATAACTAATAAATGACAAATAATAAACAATAAATAATAAACAAAAAACAATAAACAATAAGCAACAATAAACAAAAAATAATAAACAATGCTTAGATCAAGACCATTACTAAATCTGCTCTCTCAAGCTTTAGATGACACCCCAAATCCTGAAAGAAGAATCAAATCCGTAGTATTATCTTCTACATCCGGGCAAATGATTATTTCAACATCTATTAATCCTAGCTCTATTATCAAGAAATCCCCGAAACCTTTTTCAAGTCTTAATGGATCATCGGAATCAATCATATCTACAAATCACGAAAACGCAAATTTCCTAAATGGAAATAGTTTTAAAAATAATATAGACAGTAACAATGCAGAAAATAGAGAAAACAGTCAAAATTCTTCAATACAGTTAAAAGATGAACAAGTTAAAAAAGCCTCTGTATATGCATCCTTCGCTTCTTTGGTATGGAAAAATTATTTAGCACAACTTAAAAATACGCTAGTCTTAAATTTAATAGTATCAAGTGATTCTTCACAAGTATCCACCTCGACATCAAATATAAATATTCCTGACATAAAATCTTCTCAAAATCTGAAACAAAAAATAAATCCTACATTATCAAATAATAACATATCAGATAATGAGCAGTCTGTGTCGAACTCCATTTTTCCTCCGCAATGGTTATCTATAACGACTAATGTAAGTTAAACAAAAAAGAAAAAAATAACTTTGCATATATTTTTTTAAATTAGATAAGAATTTAGATTAATTATTTGAAGCAAATTTTGTATATTTATTTTTTACTAACTTTTTTTTTTTTTTTTTTTTAGTCTGATCTAATTCTAATATATTCTGTATCACAAACATGTCTTTTGACTTTAGTAGGAGATTCAAATTGTACTTTAGGTTTAATGATAATAAAAGCATCTTCAATAGCTGCTGAATTATCTAAACAATTTCAAGAAACTGGATTTAAAATTGAATAATTTCCAATAGAGGGCTGGGTCGTTTTTAGTGTATTATTTTTTTTTTTTGTCTTTTTTTGTCTGTATTTAATTATTTTATTCCATGTTTGTTTATACGTGAAAATGTAGTCACCTTTGTATTTCATATTTTTTTTTACTCTGTTTTATTGATTTTCTTTTTTTAAAAAAAAATTCGTTTCTTTTAACTGAAGATTTAAACATAGATAATAGACAAACTTCATAAAACCTAGATATATGTATATATATACATATATATATATATATCTATATGTATATGTAAATGTAAAA
>JAJLXO010000212.1:0-58412 GCA_030571375.1 Botryozyma mucatilis | reverse complement strand
TAAATTAAAATAATAAAATGCTAATAAATAAATAATTAATTAAAAAAATTAAATCTTTGCGTAAAGAACGAATAGAAAATATAAAAAAAATTAAAAAAAAAAAACTTATTATTATATAAAAAAAATTAAAAAAAAAAAAAATTAAAAAAAAAAAAAAAATAAAAAAAAAAAAAAAAAAAAAAAAAAAAAAAAAAAAAAAAAAAAAAAAAAAAAAAAAAAAAAAAAAAAAAAAAAAAAAAAAAAAAAAAAAAAAAAAAAAAAAAAAAAAAAAAAAAAAAAAAAAAAAAAAAAAAAAAAAAAAAAAAAAAAAAAAAAAAAAAAAAAAAAAAATAGAGTGGCGCAACTGTGTGAAACAAATAAAAAAAAAATATTTTCAATAATAAAGCACTATACAATTCCAAAACACGCGAATCAACCCTAATTTGGAAATAAATGGGATGGATGTCACGTGACTTATATAAGTGCTGGTTTAATGCAAAACAAAAAGATATAAATAGAAAACACAAACTAAATAAATCAAAGAAAAATAAAATAAAATAAAATAAAATAAAATAAAATAAAATAAAAATAGAGCAATACGATAAATACAATAATAAAATAATAAAATAATGAAACAATAAAATATAATACAAATAAACCAGCAAAACAATAAATAAGTTAACTCAAGATAAAACAATCATCTAGGTTTAATATTTTTCATCCAATTACAGTTGTTAATGCAACCCTAACTTTTAATTTATAGCCAATAGAGTTGTTTCATTTAGTGGATTATTTTTGTTTTGTTAGTCATACCCCTACACTGTGTTATTGCTGATCGAACTATATGTGTTGTCTTGGAAATGTATATATTTATATTAAATTAATTTATACTATTAAAAGCCAAAACTGTTGTCTTGACAGTTTTATATATAGTATTTTAATTAAAATTGAACCCATCATTAGTATCCTCAAACACAACACGTAAATGAATCGCGTAGCATAATATATTAAACTTGATTTTTCCAATCTAGTTTCAATCTTATATTTTTCTTTAAATAGTATATAGATATTTTACATAGTATATAGATTGTTTACATTGTATATAAAATACTGTTAAATTGTATGAAACTATAAACCTTCCATGTATATGTCTGTAGCTGTTTAGTAATTGTTATTATTAAAACATAAAATCGGTGTATATGTAATCTGAAGTAATATGTAGTACGTAATACGTAGTAATGCGTAGTAGTCTTGTGTAGACTGTATTTGTATATTGTAAACTAATGCCTACAAGTTCTATATGTAATATGGTAGAGTGTTTCACTATAAACATTATTTTATTTATTAGAAAAAAGAAAAAAAAAACTATTATGAGAACTATTTTTCTTTAAAATTTTAATAATAAAAAAAACATTAATTCAAAAGTAATATTTTAGATAACATTTTACTTAACATTATATATCATTAAATTTACAAAACAAGATAAAAAGCATTGCATATTACAAAAAAAAAAACATAATAAAACCCTGATTTAAATACATAATAATAAAACATAATTAAAACTAAATAAATAAAACACCAAATAGAGCAAAAATAAAAAAAATCATTTCCTTTTATCTAATCTATGTCGTCATGCAAATAAAAAAATTATTTTTGGCTTTCTTTATCAAGAAAAGAAGGCCAAAAATAAACGACCCCGGTGAGGATCGAACTCACGATCTTAAGATAGAACTGTTAATAACAGTCTTACGCCTTAACCAGCTTGGCCACGGAGTCTTGTTGTTGAAAATCACTAAACTTTGAACTCTATGTAATGCAAAAAATGCATTTTGTTAACGATTTTTTTTTTTTTTTTTTAAACATTATTACGTTATATGTTAATACATTATCATCATACAGAGAATATAGACAGATATACACACAAATTAGATGCAAACCATTCGTAATTACTTATCAAAAACTATATACACAATTTTTATACACACTTTCTAAATCGTACACACATTGCCAACCTAGTTATGAATAGCTGGTAAAAGCTAAGAAACCCCAGGAATAATCATATCTATCTTACCCACTTTATTAAAGTCAACACAAACATTGATTTCATCCTCTTTAGGTAAAATTAAAACTGTTTCTGCGTTATTAACATAATCCACTTCAAAAATTATGTTTTGCGCTTCATCAGCCTGAGTACGAATATCTATTGATGGTAAATCAATGTATCCAATTTCAAGAGGAATCAATGTTATACGACGTTCTAACTCTCGATTGTCCTCATCAAATATAAAATGATATCTCTTCACTCCACTTAAACTCCACGAGGATGGCGAAAAAGAAATATCAAAAAATACTTTAAGACTTACATTTTCCTTATCACCTTTTGACCATATATCACTGGAACTAACATTTAAAATGGCTTCTATAGGTTCATTTAAATTGAAATAATCTTGCGAATTATCCAATTTTAAGTTTACTGTGAAAATAACATTCACTTTCGGAACTTCTACATCAATGAAAAATTTTCGATTTAAAAGTGATAAATCAGATGAGTTTTTTAATAGTTTTTCACCTAAAGATTTTATTCCTTTATTTAAATATTTTTTAATTATTCTTGCAAGTTCGTAATGATTTTCACTAGGAATATGCCTTAGCAATTCAATTATTTCCCGTACAAATGTATCAGGAACAATTATTTCTTCTTCTAATCGGTATTTTTGAATATCTGTAATTGTCGACTTAATTAAACTATCAAAAATCATATAATGTTGTAATATTCCAGCCTTTTTTAATGCAGATTGAATTAAAATCTTAAGTGTATAATAAATTTCTTCATTAAATGTTCTAAATTGAACCTCCAAAAGCAATGCCTTTTCATAAGTGTCATTATCTGGATTGGGAACAATTTTAAACGTAGAAAAAAGTGGATGACCAGCGAATACCATTTGGTTATCTTGAAAACCTTCCCCTCCTTCAACCTTATATTCATTATTATCAAGGAGGCTAGCACCTAGAATTCTTATTGGATTTAATGTATTACTAGTTGAAACACTGAATCGAGAAAATAAGGCATTTGATTTAAACGCATCTTGAACGCTCACAGAAAGTGGCAATCTTATTGAGGTTCTTAAATTATCATCCTGATAAAGATATAATAGATCACCATCATCATCATCATCATCGTCATCTTCATCATTAATTACTCCTTCTTTGTATTCAATACTAATTCTAGCCATAATATCAGATATTGGAGCCAATATTTCATATTGAAAAATAATTCCCAAGTCAGAGTCAGTTGATAATTTTTCATCTATATATATTGTATTACTATTAATATTATTGTCGTCGCTATCAATTAGTTTAAATTTTATTTCATCCTCTTCATTATATGCAAATGATCCCTTTTTCAGTAAATAATATATTTTACAATTGTCAAAGAAAAATTTAATCTCATTGTTAACACTTGAAATTGTAATTGTTAAATCTCGAATATTTGAATTTTTCAAATTAACAAGAGCCATTAATTTACCACCATCATTTAAATAAAAATTTGGTGGAACAGTTAGGTCTGCTGTAACATTATTAGGACCTGGATAAATATTAATAGGATGCGAATCAATGGGAGAAGGGATATTGTCATCAACTAATGCAAGAGAATTCATTTTCATTTGAATTCTGGAAACTTTGAATGTACTTTTTATAAGAGCGCTAGAGCAAAGATAAATCTTGTTTAATCCATTCTTCAATTTAATAGGTCTGACATTAGAAAAAATAATTAGGTTTTCTGAAGACAAATCTTCCAAATGAACTGACACATTATCAAAATTCCATTCCACATTAAATGGATTATTTAAGCTCAAATAAAAATAAATTAAACTTGAAGATTTATCAAAGTTGATTCTAAAAAAAGTGTTTATTTCAAATAAACGAGTTAGTGGGAAAGAAATAGTTTGATCTATTGTATTTGATAACAATTGAATATTTTGACAAAGAGTTTTAATATCATTTTTACTAAGCAAAGATCTTCTCCATAAGAGTGTCAAAGCAGTACTTAAATATTCAATTTTTTCATGTTTTTTCCATAAACATTCTGAATATACCATTAATAATGTGGTTGATATTATACTCCAACCTTGTTTTTCATACAAGGATTGTATTGCACCAAGATATTGAGCAGCCTTATCATAATCATTTTTATGAAAATATGCTAAGCCAAGTTGTGAACGGAGTGCATCCGATGTTCTAGTACGCGCAGTATCATCAAATTCTCCAATTGCTTTCTGAGAGTGGGACAAATATTCTTCCCAGAGAGCTTCATGATTTGCAAAGGCTTTATTTAGTATTGGGTTTTTAAAAATGTACGAGTTTGATTTTTCTTCAGTTTGAGATTGTTTTGGAGGTTCTAATTGAGATTTATTTGAATCGGGGTTTAATTGATTTTCGTCTGAAGAATCTGATTGGGATTCATTTGAATTAGTTTTTGATTGATTTTCGTCTGAAGAATCCGATTGGGATTCATTTGAATCAGTACCTGATTGATTTCCATCTGAATTATCTGATTGGTTTTCATTTGAGTTGGTTTCTTGTCGAGTTTCCTTTGAATCATCTAATTGGATTTTCTCTAAATTATCTAATTGAGGTTTCTTTTGATTATCCAAAGGAACGTCATCTAGTTCAACTACATTAACCGCAGAACATAGGGCATTGCATGGAGACCAACCTTTTAAAACAGCCAAAGAGTCTAATACAGATCTCGCAAGTAAAATTAATTCACCACGAGCTTCAGAAACTTGATAAGATCTACCAGAATTTAATTCCTTTTCATTTTGTATTGTATGATCTAAAATATAATGGATGCAATCAAAAATCCATTCATCAACTTGTAATTTATTTTTATAATCATTTAATAAAACATCATGAATTTTAATAATAAAATCTCTTGATCTGACAAGTAATTCTGAAGTATATATTATAGAATCTGAAGGGGTTGAAGAAATATTTTTCATATAAATTAATTCAGCATACTGTCTTGAAAAGATATAACATTTTAAATCAATAATATTAATATTATTTTGTAACAAAGAATTTTTAATATCTTTAGTTTTATAATCAAAGGGGGATAATGGTAAAGATGATGAAGATGAAGTTGAAATATAAGAAAAATTAGTTGTATTTATTGATTGTAAAAAAATTTCTTCAATTTCATCATATTGAGTTAAAGAATCTTGAAATAAATTCATATGTTCAAAAGCAGTTGCAAGTGCTTCCTTCATAACAAAATAAGTTGAAAAATTCCAACCAGGAAGATGCTTTTTTTCTTCTAATTTTTTGAGTTCATTTTCATACATTTTAACCCTATTTGATAAAACATCAAGGATACTTAATTTAAGTTTATTAACAATTTCGCTCCATAATGTGATTTCTTCTGAATCATTATTAAACTTATTTTTAAGTAACAAAACGTGATCTTCTTTTGGAATCGTATTAAAATCAGCTTTAATTTTATCTAAAATTATAAGTTTATTTCTTGATAAAGATAAAGTAGCAATACTTTGTTTTGTATTTAATTTTTTAATTGGATTTGTAATTGGTTTAACTGATGATGATAATGATGATGATGATGATGATGTTGTTGTTGTTGTTGTTGTTGTAGTTGTTGATGATGATGATGATGTAGTTGTAATAGTTGGTTTTACAGTTGATGCTGTTCTTAATTCATCTGGTGATGAATAATAATATAAAATAATCCAATCAGTAAAATCTCTGCTATTTAATACAGACTTATTTAACCATTCTCTAATAATTTTCCTTACAGTATTTCTATAAGTTTCATTATCATTACATTTAACAAGGATTATTTTAACAAAAGGAGTATTTTCTAAACCTGGTAATTGATGTTTTGGTACTTGAATTTGACTAGGTGGGAACTCTTCTTTAAAATTAACATTAAGACCACTAATGGAACGTAATGGTCTTGGTGGCAAATGCCAATGAAGGTTATGTAATGGTAAATGACTTTTAAAAGTATCTTTAATACTATCAAATATTCCAAAAGGGTCATAAATAGAAATCTCAACTGATACTTGAAGACTAGGATCCATTTTAATATATAACTATAACTAACCTAAAGTAATATAATTTTAATCACCTTATTAGAGAACCAGAAACCTTATAGTATAAAAGTTAAGATGATAATAATGATTTTCGTTGCTATATAGTTATTTCTTGATATTCGTTGTCTTGTGTTGATTTAAAAAAGGTTTTTTTTATTAAAAGGATAAAGTTTTCTTAATTTGTTTATATTATTATGTGTTGTCATGCGTTTAAATTGGTTATTTACTGTATTTATTTATGTTTTTCTCCTGTTGTACCAGGAATTAAAAAATGGTGAAGTTAAATTTAACTTTAGTAGATGATTTAAGAAGGACTACAAGGTGGGGAAAAAAAAAAAAAAAAAAAAAAAAAAAAAAAAAAAAAAAAAAAAAAAAAAAAAAAAAAAAAAAAAAAAAAAAAAAAAAAAAAAAAAAAAAAAAAAAAAAAAAAAAAAAAAAAAAAAAAAAAAAAAATAAATAAATAAATAAATAAATAAATAAATAAATAAATAAATATACACATACATACAAATTAAATTTATAATATTAAACAAATACACAAACAAAATAAACACTAGTAAATTAACTTTAATATTAAAACCGCAAGCGCTATGTAACATCCACCAGCTATTATGGAAACCATTAGAACTGAATTACCAGCAGTTATAAATACACTCTTATCACAACCCGCAGAAGTACTTTTCCTTCTTATAGCTGCAAATACAATTAAAAGTCCAAACATTGTGTAAAGTATCCCTACAGGATAAAATCTATAAGAAAATAATTTAAGAATAATCAACGCAAAACTAATTAATCCTAATGCTGTACGAAAATATGCCCCTTCAAATGTTCTTTGAGCCGCTCTTAAATCCACCAACACGGGATGTACCTGTTCATTTGTCTGCATTTTGATGTACTATTTATTCTTATAGTGTGTTTAATATTCTACCATTCATAATTTACTTATATTATTTTTATTTATTTTTATTTATTTATTTTTATTTATTTAATGTCTTCACACATTACTAAGCCAATCATTGTTTGTTACTAATTATAGATCATTGCCAATATTGCTAATATTGACGTAGTATTGTGCCTACAAACAATAGATCTAGAAACGAGCCAGTCAGTTTTAAGTACATACTATATACACAGTTATGCTTAAAACACTAGTTAAGTAATTTTAACTATTGAAAGGGTATTATTTTAATAAGTAGTAAATTCAGTATTGCATATTGCATATTTTTACATATTTTTACATATTTTTACATATTTTTGTATATTTTGTATTTCTATATTATATAGTATTATTATTCATTACATTTGCCATACATTTACCATACTAAATATCATTTTTTAATTGTATATATTCCAGGTAATATGTTAAATATTACACTGTATAATAATGATTTAAATCTTGTTATTAGCTAAATCACGTGTTTAACACGTGATTTAGGTAATTACACAGGTATAATATTGAACAGGGTAACTATTTTCCTTGGACAACATCTAATAAAAACAACAACGATTTAAAAATAATATTATTTTTATTTATTTATTTTATTTTTTTTTGTTTATTTTTCGATTTAATTTCTGATTTTTTTTTTTTTAGTTTTTATTTATTTTCCTGTACTGTTTTAATTTTTCCTGTGAAAAAAAAATTAAACTTTACTACAGGAAAAACAACGGTACAAAACAATAAAATTAAAGAAGCAAAATTCACTCTTTGCGAAATAATCCAGACAAGTTTACATTTTAGACAAAAAAATATAACAATAAATATTTAATTTTTGATAGTAAATTGCAAATAAGTATGAAAAACATTATTCTGGACGAAACTGCTGTTTTTAGTGTTAAAATATTGAAACAAAACTGACTGACTGACTGACTGATAGATGAAATGTCTGTCTCGGACGCGGTTCAAATCATCGACTCCGAAAAGGAATATCATAGGTTTGTGCTTTGTTGTTTAGTTTTTGGTTTATTTCTCGGATTGTATCTATGAATATTATCTATGATTTAGATACTTTTAAAGTTTTTTTTTGACTTATTTTTACATTTTTGGAGTTTGATAATGTTTGTAATTTTTTTTATACTTTAATTTAATTTTATTATTTTTATTTTTATTTTATTTTATTTTATTATTTTTATTTTTATTTTATTTTATTTTATTTTATTTTATTATTTTTATTTTATTTTATTTTATTTTAATTTTATTTTATTTATTTTATTTTATTTTATTTTATTTTATTATTTTATTTTATTTTATTATTTTATTTTATTTTATTTTATTATTTTTATTTTTATTTTATTTTTATTTTATTTTATTTTATTTTAATTTTATTTTAATTCTATTATTTTTATTTATTTTATTTTATTTTATTTTATTATTTTTATTTTATTTTATTTTATTATTTTATTTTAATTTTATTATTTTTATTTTTATTTTATTTTAATTTTATTTTATTTTATTAATTTATTTTTATTTTTAATTTTAATTTAATTTATTATTTGCATTTTATTAATTTTATTATTTCCATCTTTTTTTAATTTTTTTAATTTACTTTCATTGTATTCGTATTGTGTATAATTTTATATGTCCAAAGTTTAATAAATTTATGTAGTTTCGTATTATTTATTATAGTTTTTTTGTCTGTTTTTAACCCTTAATTCATTTTTATTTTTTCTCTTAATATTATATTCTATGTTTTTACAATGGATATTTTTTTTAAGCTAAAATTACACTTTTCAATCCACTGTTTTAAATCTATTTATTATTATTTTATCTACACTATCTATCAAAACTAATCACTAACCGCATCTACTTAGTGAGGCTTTGAAAAGTCTATTTTCATCTGATAAATCCTTGCTGAAATCCGGATTTAATTATCATGTTGTTTCCGTTTTTGGTTCACAAAGTACTGGAAAAAGTACACTTTTGAATGCCCTTTTCAGAACAAACTTCTCGGTAATGAGTGAGGCAAGCAGACAACAAACTACAAAAGGTATTTGGCTTGCCGAGGATCATATCCCCTTGCAAACAAAAAAATGCTTTGAAGGAGAAAATTCAGAAATTTCCCATATTTTTGTCATGGATGTAGAAGGTACTGATGGCAGAGAAAGAGGAGAGGATCAAGAATTTGAGAGAAAAGCTGCTCTGTTTGCCTTAGCTACTTCGGAAGTTCTAATTATTAACATTTGGGAACATCAGGTTGGTTTGTATCATGGCGCAAATATGGCACTTTTAAAAACTGTTTTTGAAGTTAATATGAATCTTTTTATTTCACATACATCTGAATCTAAACAATCTACTAGATCTTTATTATTATTTGTAATTAGAGATCATATTGGAGTTACTCCTGTACAGAATTTGGCAAATACTTTACGCACAGATATAGAAAAAATTTGGGATGGTATTCCAACATCTGATTCAGATAAACAATATAAGTTGTCAGATTTTTTCGATCTACAGTTTGTTGCTTTACCTCATAAATTATTACAGGCGGACGAATTTGCCGAAGGTGTAGCTAATCTTTGTAATAGATTTGTTAACAAAAAATTACCCGATTACATCTTTAAACCCGAATATCACAGAAATGTACCTATTGATGGTTGGCCTTTTTATGCAAATCAAGTTTGGGATCAAATATCACAAAGTAAGGATTTAGATTTGCCTGCGCAACATATATTAGTATCAGAATTTCGCTGTGGAGAAATTTTTAATGAAGTTTGGAATGATTTCGTAGTCTCTCTAGAAGAAATTAACGAAGACAATTTAGGAGAAGTTGCGCCAAATTCTTATAAAACAGCAATAAATAATTTTGATATAAATGCCTCAAGGTATAGTAATGATATATATTCAACTAAAAGGGAAGAATTGCTATTGAAAATTAATGAGAAAATGACAAGTATTTTCAAAACTTATTTTAAATTATTTGAATCTGAGGCTTTCTCTAAATTTGATTCTACCCTCGCCAATTCTCTTTCCTCTTCTACGAAATTTGCAGTCACATTTGTGGATGCATTAAATGATGCCGAATTAGCTGCTAGAAAACTGTTTAAGGACAAAATAGTTGCATCGAACGCGCATATTGCTGGCATTAAAAACCAATTTATATCAGATTATATGTCTAATTTTGATACAGAACTTAATAATAAAGTATTAAAGGCTAGACATAATCAAATAACAAGATTATTATCAAAGGAAGAAAAAATTGCAAAGAAAGAAATTTCACAAATTGTTTCTTCACATTTGAGGAACCCGTTCCCTTACATCACATTGTCTAAATCAACAGAAACTAATGACATTGAAAAGTCACATTCTGAATCAAAAAGAGATGATATAAATAATGACAAA
Source organism: Botryozyma mucatilis (assembly GCA_030571375.1). Taxonomy (NCBI): domain Eukaryota; kingdom Fungi; phylum Ascomycota; class Trigonopsidomycetes; order Trigonopsidales; family Trigonopsidaceae; genus Botryozyma; species Botryozyma mucatilis. The sequence continues at coordinate 47,987 of JAJLXO010000212.1, read as the reverse complement.
AAAGATAGCTCTGTTTCTAAACTTAATTTAGACAGACCTGATTTAAAATCTAGCAATGTAACTGAAAATCCTAGGGAAACAGAAAAAAGTTCATTGGAATCTTCCAATAGCGATTTAAATTTAGAAAAAAAGATAACGAAGAAGGAAACTGTTTTATTAAATTCTAATTTGTGGGATGATATATACGAGTCGGTTGAAAAAGTTGTTTTGTCAAGCACAAAACGATTAATTTCAAATGGTAATAATCCAAATTCAGAATCCATAGATACAAAAACGGAAAGCAAAGAATTTGATTTGGGAGTTGGAGCAACAAAGAAAGAAAGCGAACAAGCTTTTACAAGCTTGAAAAATTATTGCTGGCAATCTTATGAAGCAATTGTTAAAGAAACTTGTCGTCCAGAGACAGTATATTCTATAATTAATGAATATTTTGGAATGAAATTCCGGTACGATGAAAATGGAGTTCCAAGAGTATGGAGTGATGAAAAATATTCCGACGGAAAAGAAATAGATTCTTTATTTAGGACTTCAAAAAAAGCATCTATTTTATTATTAGAATATTATGAATATCCTAGATTAAGTAATGGGGATACATTTGAGCCTTCATTTAAAAATGTAGAATTATCTTATATGAATCCAGAGGAAGATAGAAATGTAGATGGGGAAAGAGAACCAGAGACAGTTAAAGGCGGAAAAGAATATGATAATGGAAACGTTTTCAAAAGAGTGTTGTCACCAGAAACAGTTGAGGAAATTCGACGTAAATTTTCACGGGAAGCAGATACAGCTTATGTTGATGCAGCACAATCAGCACGCGCAGCAGCATCGGCTAGAGAAGCTGCATTTACTGCTTCAGCAGCAGCAGCAGCGTATGCTAATGCGAATCGTCGATCATTAGCTTCAGTACCATATTATTTTTATTTAATTTTACTTGTTTTAGGTTGGAATGAGATTATGATGGTAATTAGAAATCCGCTTACTATTACGCTTTTAATTATATTTGGGGCTGGATTTTATATTGTGAATACTCTTAATCTTTGGGGACCTTTAGTAATGCTTAGTGATCAAGTTCTTGTTCATACAAAAGATTATACCGTTAAGAGATTACGAGAAGTTTTAAATGAAAAACCGGAAGAAGTTGATCAAAAGAAGTCTAATGAGAGTAAATATAGTGAAAATATTGAGTTAAAGGACTTATCGACAAATAACGATGATAGTAAAAGTTAAAAAAGATTTATTTATTAAGGACATTTATTTAGTGTGTGGGATAATAGAATGAGAATTAAATTATTGTATTCTATATAAAATATATAATATGAATGTATATAAGGAAATTGGAGAAAAATAAGATAGATAAATGAAAATAAGCAGTAAGAAAAGAAAACAAGACAGGCATTAATTCATGTAGAAGGAAATTCTATAATATTGAAAGCATGAGATAAGAAATAAATAAATAGATAGATAAATAAATAAATAAATAAATGAATAAAAATAAATCAAATGAACAGACGAAACAGAGCAGACCAGCTAATAGTTAACATCTAAGAATGACAGATCGTGTGAAAGATCATTATGCGAAATCAAATAACAAAAGAAAAAGAAAAAGAGAAAGAAAAGAAAAAAAAAAAAAAAAACGGTATCATTCTGTAGATAAAGATTTAGAAGATACAGGTGAATTTACATTTGAAATTTGGTTTGTAAAAGAACTGTAGTTATATTCGTAATTATAATTGTAGTCATTATTATTATATTTGGCAGTTTGAAATAAAATTATTATATCGAAAATAATTGTTCCACCTGAGCCTAGTAAATAAGGAGACTCATGTTTTATAAAATCATACGGGGAATGAGTAGTTGGAGCTATTAATAATATTGAAATTACATAAGTTAAATTACCCAAAAGAGCGGCAGAAAATAATAAGGAAGAAAGGCCCTTTGTTGATTTTCTTTTATGATTTTTTATAATTTGAGGAAGACGTGAAGAAAGATAAGAAACAGTACAAACCCATGAAAGAATTAATCCAATTATTTGTGGAGTATTTGATACACTAATGGTGTTAATAATTTTGATATCAGTATAAACTGGAGCGGAATGAACAGTATTAGATAAAGTTGTCAAAGTTGTAAAAATTACTGATGAAACCGAATTTGGTAAAAATTTAAATTTTTTTGCATTACTATCTATATTTGTGTTTACATTTAAGTTTAAACTTGAACTTGGATCTTCAATTGAAACACCTTCAATGATAGGAATTTGTATAGGACATGAACCATAAGAATAATTATTTCCAATACCAATATTGTTATTATACAACCGTTGCTTCTCTTGTTTAGGAAAAACAAAAGTATAATAATAATATTGAGAACATAATATAATATCAACAATTACATAGTAACTTGCTAATAAAAATTGAAATGCTAATTGTTTAGTTAAAATACAACCTATAAAATTAGAACAATCTCCTAATAACCATATAAGCAAAAAATTTATTGATAATCCATTAGTTGATTTATTTCTAAAATTCTGAATAACCTGTGGAAACTGTGCACAAAGCCAACAAGTAAGTGAAATGCAAGCGAAAAAATATGAAACTGAAAGATAAGGGATGTCCATTGATGTTTTTATTTATTTATTTATTTATTTATTTTTTTTCTAATAATCTATAATCTTGATTCTATGTTTTTTTATTTATTTAATTAATTAATAAATTAATTAATTAATATATTAATTAATTTATTTATTATTTTGTGTTTTTCTTCCCCAGTCATGTGTTCCTATTTGCTGTTATCAGCGGTTAGATTGCGGCTATCGGATAGATTACGGGTATTGGAAATTATTGTTTTGAGTGATTATATAAACAACGAGATAACAAACAAAACAAACAAAACAAAAAGATTATATAATCACAATTTCCATGCTCAAAGTTACCCGGATGCAAACCCTAACTATGAAAATAACCCTAGTCTATTTCTTGTATGTCTGACAGCTTTACTGGAGACATAATCTCAGCAGAGCTTGTTTCTGGCACATCTAGCAGTATTGTGTCCAGTATTTCGGGCGGAGACAAGGGTTTTTCTTTGAGAGTGAGGTGTGTAGTTTCCCGAGTGGGTTGTGGATTGTTATATTCAGGTTGTATATTGGGGTTGTTATATTCAGGTTGTATATTGGAGTTGTTATATTCAGGTTGTATATTGGAGTTAAATTCAGTTTCCATATTAGAGTCAAATTCAGTTTCCATATTGGAATTATTAAAATGATTCTCTAAATTGTTTTCTAAATTGTTTTCCAAATTGTTTTCCAAATTGTTTTCTAAATTGTTTTCCAAATTGTTTTCTAAATGAGTTTCTAAATTATCCGGATTATCATCATGTAAATCATTTTCCTCACCAGCCTCCAAAGATTCGATTTTCTTTTCCAATGCAGCTGAATATTCAACCTCTCTAGACAGAGATTTTTCCAACTCGGCTATTCTCAGTAAAAGTGAGTTTTTATCAGTGGAGATTTTTTTGAATGTATTACGTTTAGAAATTTTGGCATTGACATTCTTGTGTTTGTGTGTATGAATTGAATGTTTTGGTTTTTTTATTTTATTATTGTTGATGTTAATATTTGAAGGATTGTACACATCGGTATCTTTTAAAAAAAACCCAGAAAAACCAGATTTATCTGGTTTTTCTTGTTTATTTTTTTTTAAATTTTTGCTATTAAATTTTTCTTTATTTTTTTCTGCGTCAGATCTAGTTGGTTTATCTAGTTTATCCGATTTATTTAATTGGGATTTTGCCTGGGAAACACCCTCATTGTATGCCTCATAAAGAACTGAAAAGATTGATGAAATTGACCTCATAGTGAGTTTGTTGTGTTATTTTATATTTTATATTTATATTTATATTTATATTTATATTTTATATTTTATACTTTACTATTAATTTTTATTTCTTCTCCATCTACTGTGTAGTAAATTGAGATCATGGAATGATAAGGGTTTAAGGTATTACCTTATACATCACGTGGTAAACACGTGATGTATATACGACAACAGGGTAACTTCCCAACAAATATCACCATACCAACAACAACTAGTCCGAAAATTTTCTATCCAATAACAAGAGACAATAATTCTATATAGAGTGATTGTCTTAGATTATAGTAATTATATAGTAAAAAAAAACGCTTTATAGAGAAATTAAATAGGTGAAGAATTAATTAATTACTAGGAATTTTTTTATTTTTTTGTATATAAGGGACAAAAAATTTGACTTTATCTGTAACAATTTTTTTATGCACAAACAATTGAGCAATTTTTAATTTAGCCAGAATCAGGTAATTATTTTTATTATTTTAGTTTATTGTTTGTTTTGTTTGTTTTATTTTATTTATTTTTATTTATTTTTATTTACTTTATTCTTTAAAAAGACGAAATTAACTTATTGCATCAGAATACACAATTGATTTTATATTATAATACGGTCACAAATACAATTGTTAGTAAGAGTTTTGTTTGTTATTTATTTTGTATGGTAATTGATTTTTTAATCCCTTGGTTGATAATTTTGATATTTAATTGTTTATGTATTTTGTTTCTTTTTATTTTTATTTATTTAATTAATTAATTAATTATTTATTTAATTATTATTGTTTATTGTTTATTTTTTATTTATTTAATTATTTAATTATTTAATTATTATTGTTTATTTTTTATTTTTTATTTATTTAATTATTTAATTATTATTGTTTATTGTTTATTGTTTATTTTTATTTAATTATTTTATTATTTTTAATTATTTATTTATTTATTTATTTAATTATTTATTTTTATTTTTATTTTTATTTAATTATTTTATTATTTTTAATTATTTATTTATTTATTTATTTATTTTTGTTTATTTTTATTTTATTTTTATTTAATTACTTAATTATTTTTTTTTTCAATTTTGTTTTTCCTTTCACATCTTAATTTTTATCGTTTTTGTTTATTATTATACTATAAGTATATTATGTGATAGTATAAGATATAATATTGTTATATAGCATATAATACACTATAATATATTATATATTGTTTATTATATAGTGTATACTATATATTATATTATAGTGTATTTATTATATGCTATATTGTTATATTATAGTATATTATATTGTATTATAATATATTATATATTATTTATTATATAGTATATTATACAGTATATTATACTATATAATATATTGTAGTGTATTATACTATATTATTATATTATAGTATAGTATATTGTATTATATTATATTATACTATATTATATTACATTATATTATATTATATTATATTATTATACTATATTATATTATATTATATTATTATACTATATTATTATTATTATTATATTATATTATATTATATTATTATACTATATTATATTATACTATACTATATATTTTATTATACTACATTATTATTATTATTATATTATTTTATATTATATTATATTATATTTTATTATACTATATTATTATTATTATTATACTATATTATATTATATTATATTTTATTATACTATATTATTATTATTATTATACTATATTATATTATACTATACTATATCATACTATACTATATTATATTATACTATATATTTTATTATACTATACTATATATTTTATTATATTATATTGTATTATACTATATTATATTATACTATATTATTATTATTATTATATTATATTATATTATATTGTATTATACTATATTATATTATATTATTATACTATATTATATTATACTATACTATATATTTTATTATACTATATTATTATTATTATTATTATATTATATTATATTATATTATTATATTTTATTTTATTATACTATATTATACTATATTATATTGTTATATACTATATTACATTATACTATATTATACTATATAATATATTATATCATAATAGCTGTATATTATATTATGATATTATTATTATAGCATATAGTTTGCATATAATAATAGCATATAATATAATATATTAGCATATATTATAATATTATAGCATATAATATATTAGCATATAATATAATATTATAGCATATAATATATTAGCATATAATATAATATATTAGCATATAATAAAATCATATAATGTATATATAATAGTATATATATCATATTATTTTCTATTCTATACTATTACTATACTATACTATACGATATTTTATTATTTCTGCTATGTTGTATTTAAGGAAAATATAGCATTTATTTTTTATTTTATTTGTTTGTTTACTTTTGCCACTTTGATTATTTTTTTTTTTAAACTGGAAGATTAGTATATGTATTTAATAATAATAATAATAATAATAATATTATTATTATTATAATTATTACCGATTCTCTCTAATTATACCATTGAATATCAACAGCCGATGGAAAATCAACCGGTATAAATGTAATAATTGAATAGTAACAAATAATGTCATTTAGATATTATATATCATAACTATAATTACAATTATATATGGCAATTTTCATTTAAAATTCAAATTCCGTCGGTTGAATTATTTTAATGTGTTAATTTTTATTTTCAACCATGCACTTACTATTTGTCATAAATTCAATATGAAGTTGATACATGATTTAGTTTTTCTTTTTCTTTTTATCTATTTGTAATCATCATATTTTATATTTATCTCCATACCATAATAGTTCCATTTTATATTTCTATTTCTATTTCTATTTCTATTTCTATTTCTATTTCTATTTCTATTTCTATTTCTATTTCTATTTCTATTTCTATTTCTATTTCTATTTCTATTTCTATTTCTATTTCTATTTATATTTCTATTTCTATTTCTATTTATATTTCTAGATGATATTTCTAATTCACATTACTAACTCACAGATTAATTAAAAATCTCTTGTTTTTATACTTAATCGTGTCTGGTCTCTATTGGCTCCCATCGGTTCCATAGCTTTTATAGCTTCTATAGCTTCCCAATAGTTCCCCGGTTTGAACTTGTACCCACCCATTCGCACCCGTTTAATTCCCCGTTAGAACATATTTAGTGCCAACCCTCTTCCCCTTTCACACAATTTATAGTTCACAATGGCAACTGTTACCACAACTTCCACAAGATCAGTCTCTATTGAAGGAGTTGATTTTAAAGAAAAATCAACAAAAGGTAAAATCGTTATTGATACATATGGAAATGAATTTGAAGTTCCTTCATATTCTATTAAAGAAATTCTTAATTCAATTCCAGCTCATTGCTTTGAAAGATCAACTACTCTTGGCTTTGGCTATGTTTTGCGCGATTTAGCTTGTATTGTAATTAATTTCTTAATTGCAACTACTTTAATTCCTCTTATTCCTTTACCTCCAATTAGAGTTATTTGTTGGGCTGCTTATATTGTTTTACAAGGTATCTTTGGTACCGGAATTTGGGTTTTAGCACACGAATGTGGTCATCAAGCTTTTTCTTCTTCTCCTTTTATTAATGATCTTGTTGGATGGGTTCTTCATTCTTCTTTGTTAGTTCCTTATCAAGCTTGGAGAATCTCTCATTCAAAACATCACAAAGCAACCGGTCATTTAACTAGGGATACTGTTTTTATTCCAAAATCAAAAGAAACATTTATGTCTGCTCGTAACATGTTGGAATTAACTGAAGAAGCTCCAATTATAACCTTATATCAACTCATTGTTCAACAATTATTTGGTTGGCCAACTTATTTGATTTGTAATGTAACTGGTCAAAAATATCCAAGTGTAGCAAAATGGAAAATAAATCATTATGTACCAACTTCACCACTCTTTTCTCCTAGAGATTTTAATCAAATTTTGATTTCTGATTTAGGAATTTTAATTACATCATCTATTCTTTATTTCTGTATTCAAAAATTTGGTTTCCAAAATGTTTTAATTCATTATTTCCTTCCTTATTTGAATGTTAACCATTGGCTTGTTTTTATTACTTACCTTCAACATTGTGACCCTACTCTTCCTCATTATACTTCAGACGAATGGACTTTTGCAAAGGGTGCTGCTGCCACTATTGATCGTAATTTTGGTTTTGTTGGAACCCATTGTTTCCATAGAATTATTGAAACTCATGTTGCTCATCATTATTGCTCTCGTATTCCTTTTTATAATGCTGAAGAGGCTACTGTTGCTATAAAGAAAGTTATGGGAAAACATTATAGATACGACGGTACTAATATGTTTTATGCTCTTTGGAGAACTGCTCGTATGTGTCAATTCATTGAGGGTGATTCTGTAAAGATGTACAGAAATGCAAATGGGCTTGGCGTTTCTGGGGAAAACAAAAAGTCTTGTGATAAATCTACTGAATCTCGAAAGCTTAAATAAGTATTAGCTTTATCTTTCATGCTGCGCATGGGTATGGAATATCTTATTTACAGTTGATTTATTACTGCTAGCACTATTGTTATTATAATTACTATATTATTATTTTATTGTATAATATTTATTTATACACACATATATATATATATATATATATATTCAATTATATATTTATTTTATATATATTTTCATTTTTTATCTTTTTAACTTCTTTTTTCTATTTGTTTTTATATTTACTATATTGTTTTCTAATTACTGCTTCTGTTTAATATTGCAATAGAATAAAATTACTATCTAATGTATATATTTATATATTTTATATGTTTTATAATAATTAATCTTGTCTAAGTGTTTGAAGATTCTATTTGGGTTTTATATGCTGATTATATACACACATATATAAATATATGTGTGTATATATATAAATATATGTGTGTATATATATAAATATATGTGTGTATATATATAAATATATGTGTGTATATATATAAATATATGTGTGTATATATATATATATGTGTGTGTATATATATATATATCTATATCTATATGCGGTTTTCTCCCTTTTATAAATTCTATGCAGGAAATAAAATCAATTGGGAGCATTTAAATCAAAGGAGGGAAATCAACTTCTGTTATTTCTCCAGACAAAATCTTGTCACTCAACTTGAAATCGTTCCTTGCTCTTTTTTCTACATTTTCATCCCATAGGTTACACATTTTTACAAATTCTGGTGGAGGGATTGTAATTCTTCCTAATTTAACAACATATTCACTGATTGCAATTGCTGCTAATTTTTCCATTTGTTTTCCATTTTTATCTTTAACTAATAAAACAAATTTACTAATAAATTTAATCCATTTATCATCCCAACCTAAAACTCTAGTTTGGATATAATATTTTGCCAATGGTTGAATCTCTTTTCTAAATTTACATCCAACATTTCCAAGTGCAATGTAAGGATATCCTGCAAATAAAGTAGTTTTTATTTGTTTTGAATTACCATTTGGTTTAATCTTATTAGTAATATTTTCTTTATCATTAGTAATACCAGTCTTATCATTAATAACATCTGATGAATTATTAGTAATATCAGATCCATTATTAGTAATAACATCAGTTTTGGAAATTCTTTCTAACAATGATTTTACTGCAACTGGATCTTGAGCAAATCTATTTAAACCTTTATTAAAAACCCAAGTAAAAGCATCAGTTCTAGCTAAATCAAGATCATTAAAATATGTTGAATTAGATTTATGTAAATAAACATCACATTCTAACAATGCACAATATGTTTTATATGTACGAGATTCAAATACATTTTTTTTTATTTTTTTTTTCTCATCTGTACTATTGCTATTAAATATTCTAGGAAGAAATAACTGTTTACTCATTAAATAGTAAAATTTAATTGTCCATGCAAATGGCAATACTTTCCCATTAAAGTACAGAAAAAGTAGAGATAATCCATATTTGAAAGCATCATATAAGGCCAACATTTTCTATTAGTTTGTTTGTAGTACTATTTTTTATATTATTATAGACCTTTTGAATATTTTTATTATCTATTACTCTATATCTGAATTTTTATTCACATCGAGTCGTCAGCTTGAAAGTCCTAAGTATTGTAAAAGTAAGTAGATTATGTAACAAGACGTTTGCAATGACAAATAATAGTAAATAAGTTACGTAATATATAAAAGAAAATTACAAATTAACTTAAAGATGTTACGTAAAACCCGAAAACCTATATATATATATATATATATTTTTTTAAACTTGTCCAGAACTAGATCACGGTGTTTATAAAATTCCGTAAAATCGGAAATATCTTTTTGTATATTTATTACATAATAGTTTTATTTTAATTTTATAAGAGAATAATATTTCCGTTCTTCTTGTTAATTTGACTTTAAAAGTAATTTATATATTATAAAAATTAAAATACATATTGTAGAAATCTTTAAATCAATAAATAATGTAACTAAATAAAAGCTAAAAATAATAAAAACAACCTGACAAAATCGTAACAAATAGACGAAAAAAAAACATTAGGAAATCCATTATGATCAATAAATAAACAATGTAGAAAGTAAATAAACCAATAACAAATAACACATAATAAATAACACATAATGAATAACAAACGAATAATAAATAAAAAAAAAAAAAAAAAAAAAAAAAAAAAAAAAAAAAAAAAAAAAAAAAAAAAAAAAAAAAAAAAAAAAAAAAAAAAAAAAAAAAAAAAAAAAAAAAAAAAAAAAAAAAAAAAAAAAAAAAAACCCAACATATAACAAATATTCATAAACTATAGCCAAAGTGTTGTAGATCAAGAAATTGTATTTTTAATTGATAACGATTTCTTTGCCATTTTTACTGAATAATTCTCAGGAAATGTTCCAAATAAACCTTCAGAAATATGATTGTAAGTTGCCCAAATATCAATATCAATAAATCTTATTGCAATATAAGAGAGAAAAACCATTAGTGCAGGAAGCCAAAAAATAAAAAGCATTCGATCATTTCGTAATTTATAAAGATCATTAAAAATAACCCCAAAACTATCTTTTAAACTATCATCAGTATTTTCAACTGATTCACAAGATAAAGAATCATTATTAATATCCAAGCTTTCCTCGTTAACAACCTTATTCTCACCATCTGTATCCGTATGTGGAAATGATGAAGATTCCAAGTTAGTTTCTTTTGACTTTTGTGGAAAAATATCTTCATAAGATGGAGGAGCTTGAAAATTCATCATAATTCCATTTTCTCCATTTTCTACACTTGTATCAGAATTTACAACTGGCTCCTTTTCATTTCCTCCCTTTCCAGGGAATAAAGTACTTAATGCTGAAATAAATGACTCCTTCATATTTTTGTCTTTAAAATTATCCATTAACATAACCATAGAATTATAATTTTGAGTATCAAATACTGGCTGTAATTTATTAAAACGATCAACTGCCATTCCACGTAATGCATATAAAGAATCCATAAATTTTAACGATTGAGAAAAATTTATATCCTTTTTATAATGCGCACCACTAGAATTATCATCATCTTTCTCTACACTTTTATCATTATCTTTATCACTCTTTTCAATATTCTTAAATTTATTTTCCTCCTCATTATCAACTTTTTCATCAATTCCAGTTTCTACTTTCGACTTATAAATTCCTTTCCCTCCATAATTGCTTTCTTGATTCTGCAGTTTGCTAGGATAGTAATGACCCTTGATAGATGACTTATGCCAATTTCCACGTGCAAACTTACAATTTCTATTTTCACTCTCACAATCCATTTCATCATAACCACTAAAGTCTTCTGCTTCATCAGCATCTCTATCACTATCATTTTCAACATTGAAAACATTCTTATTCTTTTTTTCTTTTGTTGTAAATGAAACCTTAGATTGACCACCACGTTTCTTTATAAAGATATCTTTTACAGTCGATGTATTATAGGAAGATGAAATACAATCATCAGAAGATGAAAAATCTTTTGATTTAAGTAATTCACTTTTCATATCATGCAAGCTACGTCTTGTTCCAACAGGTTTGGATAATAAACTTTGACATGATTTCCGACGACCTTTACGAGTAAATGAATTAAATTTAAGTTTTTTCAACTGAGCAGAATATAATTCTTTTTCAAACAAGTACTCCAATCTCTTATTTCCTTTAACTAATTGCACAGCAGTACTTCCTTCATAAGTACGCATTGTAGGATCAGCGCCAGCATCAAGCAAAACACATATAACATCAGAATGTTTACATAAACATGCGAAATGGAGAGGTGTATAGCCTGAATGATCTTGTACATCAGCGTATGCTCCATGAATTAATAAATATTTTACAAGTTTTAATAATCCACGAAAAGCAGCTAAATGTAAGAGTGTTTGACCTTCAAAATTTGAAAGTTGCCAATTCGGTTTATAAACTGAATCATTTAAATCAATCAATTTTATGCAACGTAGCAAGCAAGCTTCTAAACTTAAATTTGGCATTAAACTTGAAGAAGATATTGGAATTTTCGATCCAGACGAAGAGCTATTAGAAAGCAAAGTTTCCTTGGTACTTGATGTCGCATTAGAACAATAATCATGATCTAAAGTTAATTTATTTAAAGACGATTCTAATGAACCTCTACCAGAAGAATCTGCAGAATCATTCAAAAAAGAGGAAGAAGTATTACCAACTATCTTCATAGCAATGTTGCGAGCATCTTCTAATTTTCCTGACATCTTAAGACCAACAACTTTTAAAGCCAATTCCATAAGCTGTTGATCTGTATCATCTGTGTATGTAAATACTTGAGGTTCTGCAGCTGGGATTTTATCAAAAGTTACCAAAACAGGCCCCGGATTAGAAGAAGGTGGTAGTTGACAAATAATAGTGGAAGATGACCAACATGTAGTATAAATTGAAAAAGTGTCTCCGAATTTTGCAACAAGACCAGGGTAAAATCCTGCACCTAAAAGTGTCACTTCTATACCACCACGAATGGATCCCTGTGCAGGAATGATACGCTGAGTTACCGGAAGAGATGGATTCACAGGATTATTATTTGTGGGTAAGATATTTACTTGCATGGATTGTAAGTTTTCTGGAAGCTCTAACTTAACCTGTGTAGAGTTTGAAGAAATCTCATTATTAAATTTAAGCGAAGGACTATCTTCCAGAGGCTTGAGCGAGTTACTATTAGGGCTAGTAGTGAATAAGTCTTTATCTTGAATATTTTTGAGTTGAGAACAACCATCATTTTGTAGATTTAAAGCATTATCATAAGATGAAAAATTATTAATTGACGTAGATTCTTTAGACTTATTATTATTATGATCTTCAAAAGATAAATCAGATGAAGAAGAACGTATTCCAGAAGGAACATCTTCTGTCTCAGAAGCAGTTGCTGCACGTTTCCTTGAAACAAATCTATTTGGATTATTTTTCTTTTGTTCTAAATTTGAATTCTTTTTCTTATTTCTAATTTTATTATTTGGCGGGAAAATACCTTTATAACCAACATTAAATGATTCACTTTGTGTTTGACTTTCCGCGGAGATGATTTGTGCATCGGTGGGATTCATTTTAGTTGATGTAGAAGTTTGAACTTGATTTGGCAAAAAGTTACACAAATCATTTACAGGGAATTCAGAAATGGTAGAGGAATGGTTAGGAAACCCATATGAAGGCGAAGCGGAAGAGGTAAAGGAAAAACTAGTGTTGGAAGAAGTAGGGTAGGTAGCTGGGCTTGTTAGTTTATTATCAAAGCAAACTGATGAAGATGAAATCATATTTTGATCTTGATTATTTAAATTTTGGCCAGAAGAAAAAGAAGAATTTAAAGTATTATAGTTTTCTTCAGGTTGTATATTGTTATTAAAGTTATTGTTATTGGGATTAAAATGGATTTCATTCTGAATAGTTTGATAATCGGATTGGTTTTGTTTAACAAGGTCTAAAGCATATTCTGGTTTAATAGCATATTGAGTAGGGGAAGAACCAGCAGAGTGTGATAATGATTTAAAATTTTGAGTTTCTGGGGAATAAGCAGGTTGATAAGGAGGAGGGGTTAAATTAACAGTATTATTAACAACTTGAGCTTTGTGATCATCAGTTATTAATATTGGATCAGTTATTGCTTTAGCAACAATATTATCTTGATGATCTTTAACTATGAATAAAACCCTATATCCAATTTTTTCAGAATGATGCCTACAATAGCAGGCTATTCTCATTGGTATAAGAACCGATTTTAATTTATTATCAGTTTCATTTGGTTGAGTTGTTAAATCGAGTATCTCGGGACAATTGAATATTATAGCACTTCTATTTTTTTTATCCTCCCAATGTGTTTCTTCAGCTTGAACACGAATTTTTTTTCTAGAAGCACGTTTTAACTCACGTTTAATACAATTTGAACATATGTTTACGACATGATCGGGTTGGGTTTCACAAAATATGTATACATTCAAGTCTAAAGTATCGGGAGAAGGTTGGAAAGCGGGTCTTAATTGTAATTTTGGTTTTGAAATAGTATCAGTTGGAAGATGAAGCTTTGTTTGATTTGGAGCGGGATCAAGAGAAAAATTAATTTTTATTTGAGTTTCAACTCTTGATTTTGGAGGGACATTTGCAAGAGTTAGATTATATTTTAAATTTGCGTCATTTACATCATTCTTATAAATTGTAGTATCATGAACATGAGGAGGTGTTAATAGTTGATTTGTGTTGTCTATATTAATTGAGTTAGAAGTTGGAATTACATCAGAATCAGAGGGAGAACATAAATAATCCTTTATTGAATCTAAGGAGGAGTTTGAGGAGTAATTGGGAGAACAAGATGGAATATTATGTTTAAAATTAGTGTAAATATGAGGTTTATTCAAAGAATGCTGTTGAATATTGTTTGAATTGTTTGTTAATATATTATCAGCCAAGATATTATCAGATAACATTTCATCATTCAGTATATTTTCGGATAATAAATTATCAGATAATAATGTATTGGTTTGTTTAGAATTAAGGATTAGATTTGATTTTGTATTATTAATAAGGGATAAATTCTCAGATGGGCCTATAGGAAGGTGAGATAAACTAGGTCTGTCAGAGGAAGAAGAGGAAATAGAGGAAGGAGATTTTGATCTTGGTTGTGAAGAGTTGATGTGTTTTTTATAATTGTCATCAATATCAGGAAGAGGGAAAGAAGATTGATCCCAATCAGAGTTTGGTTTTGAAAAGAAGTCTAAATTTTTTGCAGTTTTTATATAAAACTGTTCAAAGGAGGGTGTTTTTGGTCGATCATTTTGGGTTGTGTTTTCAAAGTCTTGGTCAGGATGATATTGAAAGTATTTCTCAATTTCGTCGTCCATGGTGATTTAGTATTGAAGGATTGTTATAAGCTGTGATGGTTAGCATAGGAGTATACATATAGGAGTATATTACATTATATACGAAGTATATAATGTAATATGCTATAATAATAAAATATTATATTATATATTATATTATATACGAAGTATATAATATAATAATATAATAAAATAATATAATATAATAAAATAATATAATAAAATAATATAATAAAATAATATAATAAAATAATATAATAAAATAAAATAATATAATATAATAAAATAATATAATATAATAATATAATAAAATAAGAATATATTATATTATATACTTCGTATATAATATAATATCGTATATAATATCGTATATAATATAAATGCTAATAACAATGCTAAATATTTAAAAGAAATAAATCGGATATAATAAATAATATATAATAATATAGAAATATTCATGCATACAAAAATAGCAAATCACAATTCCAGCATTTAGTATAATATGTAATATAATATATAATGAATATATTATATACAATATATATACAATATACAATATATATACAATATAACATACAATAAAGTACTTACACACTGCAAACATACACACCTAATCCAACTGAATAATACAATTAAACCTAAATGCTAAAATAAATGTTTACCAAAGAATAAAATGCGTTTATAATACACGTAAATGTTAGTGATTGGTTAAATAGTATACACCATAGGAACGGTAGTTTATGATTTATATGTTTATTGTTTATTTGTTTATTTATTTTTGTTTATTTATTTTTATTTATTTAGCATTTATTTATTATTTTTGATTTTTATTTATTTATTTATTTTTATTTATTTTTATTTATTTTTATTTCTTATTATTATTATTTTTATTTATTTCTTATATCTTGCTATATTTATTTTAACTTTTGTTTTATTTTATTCTCAATAAGTGTCGTCTGTAGCAACCAAAAGTATTATAGTTGCTATATAAAATTACTATGTATTACAGTATAATATGGATGTATATTTTAATATTTATTATTTTAATATTAATTATTTTAATATTTTAATATTTTATCATTTAATTATACTTCTCTATTATGGCAAATATATTGTTAATTTATATTATGTTTCGTTTGTTTCATAAATTACTCATATATCAAATAATTGCTAACATACTATCGTATGTTAGCAATTATTTGCTTATATGAGTAGTCATAACAACCATCTCTATAACAACTCTATAGCAACAGTTTAAATATATTCCCAACTGAAGAAACTTTTTAATCAAAAATGTCGTTTGGAAGACCAGGAGGTAAGTTTGTATCAGAAATAATTTTATTAATTTATGTATTATTCTTTTATATATATATGTATATGTATATATATATGCGTATTTAGTAAATTAGTTTGTAGTATTGTAATTGTTTTTAACTTTAAAGGAGAAGGAAAGTTTACACCAACCCCACCTGAAAGAGGTTCATTTCCTCTTGACCACTATGGTGTGTGCAAGTATACTTCACGTATTATACTATATACTTCGTATATAGTATAATATATGAATATAATATAATTTATTATATCATATTACTTTATATATTATTTATATTGATTATATTGTACTATATTAGAAAATATTTTTGTTTATTTGGTATATTTTAAATTATATGAAATAGTATATAGTATGTAGTATATAGTATATAGTATATGATATAAATATTACTATATCATTATCTATATTTATTACACAGTTTTTATATGAATGATATAATATGGTATATTATATGCAATATATTATATTATACTATATATATACTATATATATAATATAATATACCATATAATATAATACAATATATATAATATAATATATATACTATATACTATAATATAATTTACTATAATATAATATACTATAATATAATATAATATATATACTATATACTATAACATAATATAATATATTGCATATAATATAATATATAGTAGTATATTGCATATTTATATACTATATGCTATTTATATACTATTTATATGTTATTTATATGGTATATATTTATATGGCATATATATGTTATATATATATGCTATTTATATGTTATATATATGCTATGTATATATATATATATATATACATATATTATATTATATATACTAGATATATATTATATTATACTATATAGTATATTATAGTATATATATACTATACATATATTATATATACTATACATATATCAATCAGTACACGTAGTAACCCGCAGGCGATTGCAAATCTATAGCACAGGAATACGTGCAATGTATTAATCTAACTGGAGGAAAAAACTCTCAAGTTTGTCGACTTTTAGCAAAAAAATATTTAAAATGCAGAATGGACAAGTAGGTGATATAAATTACTCTTAATATTTTACCCATTTTAACTTTTAGCTCTTTAATGGACAAAGACGAATGGAAAAATTTAGGTCTTCCCGAGGATCCACTTACCAAAGATCCAGACAAGTGTTGATTTATAGTAGTATATAGTATATAAAATATTTTTTTATATTTATGTAAAAATAATTATATAGTGCGCTTGAAATTTTTAATTTTTTCACAAAATTCTTGTTGCAGATAATCTTCAAGAGAAACATCTAATTTAGTATTAGTATTTGTGTCACCACCCTCCATTCGTAGTATATTGTACATTTCAAATTTAAAACACATTTTTTTACTTCCATCACTCTTGCAATTACCAAGATAAATACAACCTTGTAATTTATTATCAGCTATCAACCTAGCCAAAAATAATTCAAATTCTTCTACAGTTGCAACTTTATATAACACATCTTTATCCTTATAAACTTTCTCATACAATTTATCTATAGGAATTGATGAATATATTCTTCGAAACGAACTTATAACCCTAATCTGATGTGTTATTAGTACTCTTCTCATTAAATCCTTGTTACCGTCATTTAAAAGAGTTGTTTCCATATCATTTGCTAATCTTTGTAATTCCATAGTAGTATTAATATTATTAACTTTTGAATAAAAAGTTGTAGTAATTGCTTCATATGATTTAGTATGTTGTTGAATATTAAATAAAATATTTCTCTGTATGTGAACAGGAAATTGAATCCCATTTGGTTTCAATCTAAATCCATGTTGTATTATAAACACTAATAAATATTTTTTATAACTTTCAATTTGTACCCAAGTCGTAGGTGATTCACCAGGTGGAGAAATCCCAGAGGAAACTATCCCGGGCAAAGGGAATGGTATTACAAGTGATAATGTAAATAATGCCAATTTATATGCTTTTGCATTTATATAAATAATTGAAGCATAATAATAAAATAATAAATAATCATTTACAGTAACTCCTGTTTTTTCTTTACAGTTTGTAAAATCAATTTTCTTATGTATTTCTTCCAAAATAGATATTGCTAATTTGTGATATTTAAATTCTATACACATTTTTAGAAACCGGGCAAATAATGGAGAAAATGTAAATTTTTCTTTATTTTTTTTAATTTCTTCTGCCATGTATTTTTTAATAGATTTGTAAAGTAAAATTACTGATTTTGAATTTTCCTCAACACTATCCACAATCAGTTTGTCTTGCATGTGAGTATGATAATATGATTATGATATATACTATATAATACATTATAACTTACACTCTTTGGCGGCATATTGACTTATGATAGAAGGACATGCCAAAATGGTTTCCAATTCCTCATCACATTTGCTTTGTCTGTGGAGTTAGAAGCTTGTAGATAGTATATGTGTGTGTGTGTGTGTGTGTATGTATATGTGTATGTATATGTATAAATGTATATGTATATGTATATATACATATACATATACTATACATACACATACACACACACATACACACACACACACACACACACACACACACACACACACACACGCAAACTCACCTGGCAAAAATAGCAACCAAAAACTCCGCCGGCAAAAGCGTCTTGAAATCCAATTCCCCAGCCAAACATGCAATATCACTTTTTGAAAGTTTTCTCAAACCAGGAACTAGTAAAGTATCAATTTTTACACCAATAATGGATTTTTTTTCCAAGTTTTCGTCAAGTTTATCTAAATTTTTCTTTAAATCCTCATCTATACTCCTTACCAAAGAAGAAATATTCTCTACAACTGAATTTTCCACTTCCATTGAAGATATCTAATTTATATTTATATGTTTGTTAATTATTTAATTATTTAACTATTTAAAACAAATTATAATTTTTTAATTAAAATAGTTAATTTAATTAAATAATTAATTTAATCCAAGATGGGAAATGACAATCCCTAGAAACGGTGGCTCGTTTCTAGACACAAATAAAAAATACATCGTCATGGATACCGTAACTACACAACCAGAATGTCATGACAACCGAAAGGAAAAACTGTCCAAAGATCTCCTTCACCAAAAATAAAATGAGCGACCAAAAATTGAATAATTTAAGTTTAAAATTTAATTTAAATTTAAAATTTAAAGATTAAAATTTAAAATTTAAAATTAAAGATTAAAATTAAAGTTAAAATTTATTTATATTTGTAGATATTTTACTTACATTTTAGTGTTAGCTTGTAAATATTGTTTCGTAGTGAATATATATAATAATTTAATATGAGTTCAGCAGAAGAAATCGCATTGGAAGCAAATTTGGCTTCAAAAAAGTTAAAAAGTATTAAAAATGAAGATAGAGTAGAAATTTTAAAAAAAATTCATGATGGTTTATTAGCAGAAAAAGATAATATTTTAAAATGCAATAAAATTGATCTTGAAGAAGCAAAGAAAAATAATCTTTCTTGGAGTTTAATAAAAAGATTAGATTTAAGTATTGGTAATAAATTTGAATCTATGCTGGAAGGAATTTTAGATGTAGCAGTATTAGAAGATCCATTAGGTAAAATAACATTGCATACAAAACTTGATGAGGGATTAGATTTATATAGAGTATCTTGTCCTATTGGTGTAATTTTAGTAATCTTTGAATCAAGACCAGAAGTAATTGCAAATATTACATCATTAGCAATAAAATCAGGTAATGCAGCTATTTTAAAAGGTGGTAAAGAAAGTTTAAATACTTTTATTATAATTTCAAATATTATTAAAAAAATTTTAAAAGAATCAAAAAAGATTCCTTTAAATTCAGTACAATTAGTTTCTTCAAGGGATGAGATTTCAAATTTATTAAAACAAGATAAATATATTGATTTAGTTATTCCAAGGGGTTCAAATCAATTAGTTCGTACTATTAAAGAAAATACAAAAATTCCTGTTTTAGGTCATGCTGATGGTATTTGTTCTATTTACGTAGATAAATATGCAGATTTAAAAATGGCAGTTAAAATTATTTTAGATTCAAAAACAAATTATCCTGCTGGTTGTAATTCTGTTGAAACTTGTTTAATTAATAATGAAATTGCATCTAAAGCAGTTCCAATTATTGTAACTGCTCTTAGTGATGCTGGTGTACTTATAAAAGTAACAAATTCAATTTTAAATTATCTTTCAAATGATTTTAAATTATTATTAACAAATGAAAATAAAATAGTTCAAGCAACTGAAGAAGATTTTAATACTGAATTTTTAAATCTTACAATAGCAATGGATATTACAAATACAATAGATGATGCTATAGATCATATTAATAAGCACTCTTCAAAACATACTGATGTTATAATTACTGAAAATAATGAAAATGCTAATAAATTTATGGTTGGTGTTGATTCGGCTGGTGTATTTTGGAATGCTTCATCAAGGTTTGCAGATGGTTTTAGATTTGGTTTTGGTACAGAAGTTGGAATATCAACGAATAAAATTCATGCCCGTGGTCCTGTGGGTTTAGAGGGATTAGTTATTTATCAATATCAAATTAAGGGTCATGGTCAGATAGCTGGTGATTATCTAGGGGCTGGTGGATCTAAACATTTTTTGCATCAATCTGATTGATTATTATATTATTATATTGTATTGTTATATTACTATATTATATTGTATATTATATTATTATATCATTGTGTGGTTTATATTTATTCTTATATTTTTTATGTTTACTATTTATTATGTTTACAGTTACGTTAACTTCTCTACAATAATGGACTTTTATTTTTTATTATTACAGTTCTATTAATAGTTATGAAAGTATACTAGTAAACGTTATTAGTTATTTATTAAATAATTATTAGTTACTTATTTATTAAATAATTATTGATTAATTAATTAATTAACTAATTAATTGTATGCTTATTATTATTATATTATTTCCAATGAGTAAAAAATATGAATAAACCAACTTTCGCATATTTATCCCTGAAGATAAAAACAGGGTATAAAAATAATATTAATTTGACAATAAGCGTTTGTTATTATGTAGTCTAAATAGTGAATAACTAAGCGTTTGTTTATTATGTAGTCTAAATAGTGAATAACTAAGCATTTATTTTATTAGTTAATCTAAATAGTGAATAACTAAGCATTTATTTATTAATTAATCTAAATAGTGAATATATAAGCACTTATTTTATTAATTAATCTAAATAGCAAATAACTAAGCATTTATTTTAATAATCAATCTAAATAGTAATTAAATAAGCATTTATTTTATTAATCAATCTAAATAGTAAATAACTAAGCACTTATTCTATTAATCAATCCAACTAGCAAATAAGCAATCGCAATCACTTCCATTAAGTACACTCAGTCGTAATTTGTTCCAATAAAACTTTTCTACATAATAAACCAAAATAAGAAATAATTACTAAGCTGAGTGTATTTGATGACGTTTAAAAAACGTCCGCTTACTAATCGAATACTTCCGATTTGTTAATTTTTCAGGACTTATGAAATCAACTTTGGACAATATTATTAATATTTATTATCGTTAGTATACTAGTTTATTAGATATTGGTTTATTAGATATTAGTTTATTATAGTATTACTAGAAATAAAATGACTATCATAAGAGCAGTTAAAGTTGCAGGAAAAGGAGCATTATTGGAAAATGCATCTATGCCAAAACCAAGCGATTATGAATTCCGTATTAAAGTTATTTGTGCAGCAGTAAATCCAACAGATTGGATGCATTCATTTTATGAAATTGCTCCACAAGGTGCAATTATTGGTTGTGATGTTTCTGGAATTGTAGATTGTATTGGTGATAAAGTTACATCAGTAAAAGTTGGTGATAAAGTTTCTGGATTTGTACATGGTTCAAGTAATACTATACCAGAAATTGGTGGATTTGCTGATTATACTATTTTATTAGAACATATATTTTCTCATATTCCAGAAGGTATTTCTTTTGAACAAGCAGCTTCATGGGGTATTCAAGTTACTACTGCTGGTCAAGGATTATATCAGGCATTAAAAATTCCATTCCCAAATGTTATTAATGATGATAATATTAATAATAATAATGAAACAGCTTCTAATATGGATGGAAAATATATTCTTGTTTGGGGAGGAGCAACATCAGTTGGAACAACTGTTATTCAATTTGCAAAATTATCTGGATTAAAACCTATTGCTGTTTGTTCACCAATTCATAATGATAGAATAAAATCATTAGGTGCTGTTGAAGTATTTGATTATCATGATGCTACTACACCTAATAAAATTAAAAAATTAACAAATAATGATTTACAATTAGCATTTGATACAATATCATCTTCAGCATCAGTTCCTGCTGTTGCACAATCAATTGGTAAAAATGGTGGTAAAGTTACAATGCTTCATGATTTTAATACTTCAAATCTTAGAAAGGATATAAAATTTTATTCAACTATAGCTTATTCTGCATTTGGTAGACCAGTAATCTTAGGTAATACCTCTATACCTGCTTCAGAAGAGGATAAATTATATGCTGATAAAACATGGAAATTATTTGAATATTTAGTTACTAATGGTAAATACAAGTGTATGCCCTATGAAGTTCTTAAAAATGGTTTATCTGCTATTCCAGAAGCTTTTGCTAGATTGCAACAGGGTAAGGTTAATGGTGAGAAATTAGTGATCCGTATAGCCGATACTCCATGAGTTTTTTGTATTATAGTATATAGTATATTATAGTATAGTATATTATAGCATATTATATTATAGCATATTATATTATAGCATAGTATATTATAGCATATTATATTATGCATATTATATTATAGCATTTTATTATTATTTATTATTACACGTTATTATTTATTTCATTACATGTTATCATCAATACTACTTATCACCTTCCCGCTATAATTGAAGAAATATTCTCAGTAATAATATCCTTCTTTAATCTATTCTCATTTTTCAAAGTGCCCCATATCTCTGGATATTCTTGCTTTGCCCATTTTTCAACCTGTAATTTTCTTTCCGCAATTAAAGTACAATTATATAAAGTTTCTATAACTTTTAAAGTTGGTTTTATACCATTCTTTTCCATATTTTTCGCAATTAATAATCCACGTACATAATAACCAGAAAAACAATTCGCAGCAATATAGCTTGCAAATAAATCACCATCAGGTTTAATATTAAATAATGATAAATTATCCCACAAGTTTTCTGCATGACCTAAACTAGATAATGCATAAGCACTCATCATAATTTTTGCAGATTCCAAATTTACCGTATTATTAGGAGGATTTAATAATAATTGATCCCAAATTTCTATAGCATCATGTTTTAATTCACAATTTACATATGCTTCCATTATTGCATTCATTAAATTTATATCAGTATCATTAAATAAATCAACTTTCAGTAATCGATGTAAATGTGGGACAAATGCCTTTGACCTTAATTTGCCAAGTTTTTTAAAGAATTGTATATAAAATTCTTTACTTGGTTGCAAAGCAAAATCACCTTCAAAAGCCATGTGTTTAATTTCTTTAAATATATTCATTGATAACTCAGGATGTTTTAAATCACAAAATCTAATTATCGCATTAAAATATGATTGAGGTGGTGGAATAAAATATTGTTGTAACATACCATAAATCATCCAAGCCGCTTTATAATCATTTACATTATGAATATAAAATTCAAATAAATTATATAATTCAGGAGCTTCAGTGGGTAATAATCTACCAGCTTCTTTTGCCTCTGATAAATCTCTAGAATGAAAATCAAATTGTAATATACCATTTTTATGATAAAATTCATCCGGTAAATCTCTTATTGGTATCTCATGACGTAAATAATGTATTAATTTAGATAATTTATTATTTTTCAAAAGAACCTCAAAAAAAGCAGTTTTCGCTTTTAAATTTAGCCGTGGTGTATAAACTCTAATTGCCAAATACCAATCCAATACGACTTGAATGTTTGTATCAGGAGATATACATATCTTATAAAATAGGTTAAATAAAACATTCAAATATTTTTTGTTTTGTTTATCACCCCATGAAATATTCGAATCTTTTGCTAATTCAAAATATTTAATTGCTGTAAATAAGTCATCTGCATCTAAGTAAGCTTTAATCAATAAGGCGAATGATTTAGCATTAGGGATTGTAGCATAATCCATATATTCATACAATTCATCAGGATTTACTAATTGGTTCTCGTCATTAGTTAATTGTTCAAAATCATTCATGTTGGTGTTATAGCTAGTTCTATCTTTTGGTAATCTTGTAGGTCTAGATACATTAAATTCTTTGAAAATAATTTCTAATGTTTGTAAAGGATAATTACCAGAAATTAAGGCCTCTATTGATGAATTTAATGTCTGAGAATCAACAAATTTACCTATTTTACTTCTTGAAATTAAGTGATTAGTAAGTAAAAATGGAAATTCCTTATTATCATATAAAGTACATACAAAAAGATTTGTAATTAAGTCAAACTCTTTTTTCGTTAGTAAAAATAAATCTGAATCTTGTTCAATTGGCAAAATCAATTGATTATCTTTAAGAGAAATTCCCACTAGAGATAGTAAATCCCATCCAGAATCGATATTGAAATAAATACAAAATTTAAGCAAATCTTGAAACAATATTGAATGTTTAATAATATTGTTTGTATTATTGTTAACAAGAGTATTATTATTACTATTATTAATACTAGTGTTAATAATTAATTTTTTAAATTTTTTTATGGCATCTTGTAATATTAAATTTGGTAAACTTGATGAATTTTGTAAATTGTTTTCATTATCTAGTTTGCAAATTGATAAAAATTTAATATAACTCTGTAAGGACAAATCAGCAGAATAATTATTTCTAATATTGTTAAAAAAAGTTGCACAAAGAGACCAAATAAAGATTTGATAATCTTTTTTTGATTGCTGAATTGTATTGTTATCCAAATTAAACCCCAAAGGCTTGGAGTTAAGTAAATTAGATTCAAAAGAAGAAAGAAAAATTTGTACTAATAAATCCATTTGAATATTTGAGTTTTCAATACAAGAACGAAAAATATCATTAAAATAGGAAATGAAAAATAAATTATTTTTGCATGCATATTTGATTAATTGGTCATCTTTGTTTATAAAGTTGAGTGCATTTTTATTATTATTGTTTATTAAAATAAATGCATAATACAATATAGCATTGTTATTATCATTATCATTATCATTATCATTATTAGAATTTATAATTTTAAAAATGTCAGTGGCTAGTTTTAAATATGTATCAGATTTTTGCGGATAATTTGACAATATTTTTAATAATTTAGTTAAATCAGGATTACTTATAGGAATTTTTTGGTTTATAATTGTGAATACAGTGTTGAAATCGTAAACCATGGTTTCGTCGATGAAACGATATTGAGTAGAGTCTATAGTTTTGATAAAAAGCAGGAAAGTTTTATATAATTTTGATAATTTTTGATCAACATCAGAATCCAAATTGGATACTGAGATCCTATAGTCATCTAAATTATACTGCAATTCATGGAAAATTTGCAAGATATGTCTATCTCCATTAGAATTAATTTTTATATTATTATTGTCATTGTCATTAATAATATTATTATTATTATCATTATTATTATTATTATCGTTATTTACATTTGATACAAATTCAACTGATTTTAGATTTTTTCTCTTGGTTTTATTTGATTTAATATAATCCAAAGCCCAGGAGAAAAAACTTCTATTACAATTAATTTTATAAATAATAATTTTATTGTAATTATAAGCATTTAATTGTATTAAGGGATTATTTTTAGCACTGATTGAATGTATTTTTTTTACATTATGTATACTATGAAATAAATTAAATTTTCTAATACAAGATTTCGACAATTGATTGCTGATAAAGCTGTTTAATAGCATACAAGGAATTTCCTTCATAGGTTATTATTTGTTTTGGATCTATGTATAATAAATAAATAATTGCTAATAAATGCCCAATAAATAATTGCTAATAAATTGTAATTTATGCTTCTATATCAAAAATGTAAAACACAATATTCATTTATTCTTAGTCACTAACAGTAATTACGATAGTTGTTTCTAAATATCCAAATTATATGTACACATTTAGTTTTAACTTAATGGAGAAGTTTCATTTATTGTTAATCGATGAATTTGTAAATACACAATATACAATAATATACTATACTACAATACACACTAGCAATCTGTAACTTAACCATTAACAGGTAAGAATGTTTCCCATATCAATGAAAAGTTGAATTTTATTAGCAACGAATAGTATAATACAATATATAATATAATATGGAATAATCAATAATCTAATAATGTTAAATGTTAAATAAATGTTAAAAGTTAAATAAATGTTAAAATTTTTTAAAAAGGTTTAAAAAATGCTTAAAATGCTAAAATAATGCTTAAAAAATGCTTAAAATGCGTATAAAATGCTTAAAAAATGCTTAAAATACTAAAGAATGCGTAAAAAATGCTTAAAATGCTTAAAATGATTAAAATGCGTAAAAATGCGTAACAAATGCTTAAAAAATTCTATATTAAAATACATAATGATGTCCAGTTGACTTGGGAAGAAAAACTATAAGATGAAAATAAATAGTATTAACTTTCAATAATAGATTAAAATATATGTATGTTATTCTATATAATAAAACCAATAGTAATACTATACATACAATGTATATAATAAACATACTACACAATTCGAAACGTCTTCACACTCCTGTTTCTTGTCTTTCGAGGACTGATATCTCGTAGTTTAACCATTTCTGTATTTTCCTTTGCATCACCCACACTTGCAAACATTGTACTTTCATCCATACAGTCTTCGTCAAAAACTGTACAAGTTGCCCCTAGTTTTCTTTTTCTTGTATTTTTATTACTAGACTCTTTTAGTACATTTTTTTCTTTTAGTACATTTTTCTCATTTAGTACATTTTTCTCTTTGTTATCTTTATCTTTTTTTAGCCACGTTGGCATCTCTAGAAATGGCTTTTCGTTGTGTTGATTGCAGTCAATTGGCTTTAGTATATTGGAAGTGCAAGTGTTGTCACTGTTTATTTTGTCACTGTTTATATTGTCAACTGTATCATTATGTGCAGCAGAAATTGGCTCTTCAAATCCCATAGGTGGCTGAAAACTGCTTGTTTTTTTGCGATTTAAAAACGGTGTAATAGAAAATGTAGATTGCTCATTAAGCGAATTCATATAAAAAGAAGCGTTTTTCATTTGATTGTTGTTAGACTTTCTTTGTTGTTCAGGGGTAAAAGTTTCCACTTCTAATGTTGTTAGTAATCGATTTTTACTTTTGTTTGTTACTGTTGATAATTTAGATGTAGATGTAGATGCAGATTTTAGTTTTAATTTTAATGCTTCAATTCTTGATTCCAATATCGTTTTATTCTCTTCAAACTTTCTTTCCCCATCTTGTAATTCTTTTTCCAATTTATTACGTAATATTTTTTCATTTTCTAATTCTTTCTTTAACAGATTAACTTGTTTATCTATATCATTTTTTAATGATATGATTTCTTTTTGTAGAGTATCATTTTTTTGCGTAGCATTTTTTAATACTATTGTTTGTTGATTTGTGTTGGATATTTCATTTTCCAATTGTTTTTTTAAATTATCATTTAATAATTTATATTCCATCTGTGAGTTGTATTGATTTTTGGTTTGCAATTTAAAATCTAAAAATAAGTTTTTCTCTTTCAATAAATCATTTTTTAATGACTCGTATTCATTTTGTAAATTATTTATTTTAAATTGAAGTGAATTATTTTCATTATCAATTTTATTTTTATATTCACTTTTATTTTTTAATTCTTGTTTTAATTTCTCATTTTCTGTTTGAGAATCTAAAATAATTTTATTTAATTTAATATTTTCATTTTTTAAATTTGTAAATATAGTATTAATTTTTAAATTCTCAGTTTTAAAAACTTCAAGAGATTTATTTAAACCTTTATTTTCTTGTTGTAAATTATCATACAAATTATTTAAATTATTAAATTTTTTTTTATATTTTTTACATGTTCGTTTATAAGCTTTATATTTTTCAATACAAATAGTTTTTTCAAAATTTAAAATTTCCATTTTATATTCTTGTTGATTTTGAATTTCTAAATGCTCTAATTGATGAATTTTGTTTATAGATTCAGCGTAATCTGTTACTAAATCAGATTTATCTTTTTCTTGATTATGATTATTCATTAGTTTATCAACTGGTGGATATTGAAGTATAATATAATGAATGGTATAAGATATAGTGGCAAGAGAATGAATTCTAGTAAACACCAGATCGTGAAGCAGAATGTGAATGCCAAAATGCAAAATGCCAAATGCCAAATGCCAAAATGCAAAATGCCAAAATGCCAAAATATAAGCAAATTTTTAATGCCAAAATGCCAAAATATAATGCAATTTTTAATGCCAAAATGCTAAATTATAAGCAATTTTTAATGCAATTTTTAATGCCAAAAAGCAAAACTAATAATATACTGTAACAACTAAAAAAACTATCACCACTAATGGGAATAAATGAAAAGTAAAAGGTATACAAATGAGTAAGTTTCAGTAAATTTATCAAAATTTATCAAAATTTATCAAATTTTTGATAAATTTTATCAAATCTGTCTTTGTTTGTTTGTTGACTTGCTTCCTATTTGGGTAAAGTGATTAAAGTTGTCATAACAAATACGATCACGTGAACACATACCGGTATTTACACGTATATACTAGAATTTACAAAATATACATAAATGTGCACAACGTGCACATTTATATACAACAGTTGTCATGGACACTGTCCTGGTTACCAAACTATTATTAGTTCTATAGAATTTGACATTTAGCTTGTTAGCATTTTTATATATTATATATTATATATTATATATTTATTATTTATTTATTATTTATTTATTATTTATTATTTATTTATTATTTAGTTATTGTATTATAATATTTAATTTTTCCTTGGTTTGTTTTTCCCATTGGCAATTTATAGTGTTGTTTTATATAGTATTATTATATAGTATTATTATATAGTATTATATAGTGTTATATAGTGTTATTATATAGTGTTATATAGTATTATTATATAGTGTTATTATATAGTATTATATAGTGTTATATAGTATTATAGTATTATATTGTATTATATTATATTATATTATATTATAGTATTATATTATATTATTATTTTATATAGTATTATTATATAGTGTTATTATATAGTATTATATTATATTATTATTTTATAGTATTATATTATTATTATATTATTATTATATTATAGTATTATTTTATAGTATTATATTATTATTATATTATTATTATTTTATCATTATAATATATTATATACTTTGTATATAATATAATATATTATATTATTATTATTTTATCACTATAATATATCATATACTTCGTATATAATATATTATATTATATTATTATTATTTGTCATTATATATATTATATACTTCGTATATAATATATCATAATTAACATTTGTATAATGTTAGCTTTTCGATTCTTGTCATCATTTTTAACACTCCTTTCAATCGTACACTGTCTAAAAAATAGAGATTCTAAATATTGGAAAAATATTGCTAAAAAATCAAATAATGGTATTATAGAAATAAAAAATGATGACTCATTTAGTCAATTAATTTTTGAACCAAGAGATTATAGTGTTGCTATACTTTTAACAGTTATGGATCCAAATTTTGATTGTGCTACATGTAAATTATTTGATCCATATTTTAGAAATATTGCAGCAACATGGAAAAAACAACATCCTGATTTTGATGATTTTTATTTTGCAACAACTGATTATAAAATAAATCCAACAACATTTCAAAAATTAGCAATTCAATCTGCTCCAACATTTTTAATTTATCCACCAACAAAAAATTCTGATGGAAGTATAAATTCAAGAACTGATCCATTTAAATATAAATTTGTACCAAATTCTTTAAGTCATGAATCAGTTTTAAATTTTATAAATAATTCAATTGGTATAAAAATTGTTATTAAAGAATCATTTAATTATAAAAAATTTTTTAAAAAAATTTCTTTAACAGGATTAACTTTAATTACAATATTTATTTTTAAAAAACAAATTTTTAAAATAATTACTAATAAAACTGTTTGGGCTGCAACTTCCTTAGCAACTATATTAATTATCATATCAGGTTATATGTTTAATAGTATAAAATCAACTCCTTATACTGGTGGTAATGAAAAAGATGGAATACAATATATTGCATCTGGTTTACAAATGCAATTTGTAATGGAATCTAATTTAATTTCTTTATTATATGCCATCTTAGGTTTTACTGTCATTGGCTTGACAACAAAGATTCCTACAATTAAAATTCCTGCTTTACAAACAATTTTAATTTTTTTAACTGTTGCTGTAATGGCTGTTACTTATAGTTATTTATTATCTATTCTTAGACATAAGATTCCTTCTTATCCTTTCAGTCTTCCACCATTTAGTATTTTTATGTAAAACGATAATTGTTAATATAAATAAATCATTCAATTAAATCAGAAAGAATTAAATTAAGTTCTGATTTTGAATTATATAAATCTGAATTTTTTGCTTCATCTGAATTTAAATTTTTTATTTCTGTTATTTCATTTTCATCCTTATCTTCATTTAATTCCTTTGATTCTTTTAATTGAATTTGTTTATCATATACTTTTGTAAAATCTATACTATATTCACCATCATCTTTATAATAACAATCATAATTATTAAGTTTTGTATCAAATAATTCACGATAAAATCCACCTTGTTCAATACAAATATATGGAGAAATTGTAAATTTTAAATATGCATCTAATGATGTAATCCTTCTTTGATTATTTTCTTTCCCTATTGGTTTTTTAGTAGATTTTTCTTTTATATGATTAGCATCAGTATTATCATTATTATTATTATTATTATTATTATTATTATTATTATTTTTATTATTATTATTATTATTGTTATTCTTTTTACTCTTATTGTTTATATTTATATTGTTATTATTGTTATTATTAGGAAGATTCACTGTATCATAAATTTGTTTAATCACACTTTTTAAATGATATTCTAATCCAGATTGTATTATTTTACAAACATCCATACCAATTCCACCCATTAAACCATGTTCTAATGCAATACCTAATACACGAGTTTTTAAATTATCTTCATCTTGTAATTCATATAATTCTCTAGATAATGGTGCATTATATCCTGAAACAATATCTTGTATAACGGATGTCCTTTGCATATCTTGTCCTCGTAGAATAGGTACCTTAGGTACTAATGCTTGTCTTGTAATTGTTGTTGTTGATGGTATACCTGTTATAATCATTCCACCAATTTGTGATGCTGCTGCTGAAAATGCATATGCTGTAGCTGGGGTTAAAATTGATTGTAATTGTCCTTGTGATTTTCTACTTATTGATATTAATCTTCTTCTTTCTTTAAGTGGTAATGACATAATTATTTCTTTAAGTCTTCTTACAATGATATCTCCTTTTGGTTTACTATTATTTTTTACATTGTTAACTATTGGTTTTTTACTCCATGAATGTTCACTTTTCTCACTAGAAGGTAAATCTCTAAATGAATTAGCTAATGGACTTAAAAGTAATTGATTATGTATTCTTATCATATTTTTATCTAATAATTCTTGTAATATTTCCACAAATTCACTTCTTGCAAGTTTTCCTGTTAAATATTTTTCTAAAGTGTTTCTATATTTTTCCCATCTTTTACCTAATAATTTTTTAAATTTAATCATAAAATTATCCATATTTAACCTTTTTATAGCTTTTCCCGGTACATTTTTTGTTGTATTAGATTTTTCTTTACCATCAGAATTTGATTTATCTTCATAGTCTTTATTAGAAACTGTATTAAATTCTTTAGTTTCTATATCAGATTTATCATTAGAATTTTTACTAGTTTTTTGCTTATCATTATTTTTATCACTATCCAAAGACAATTCTTTTTTTATTAAACTATTGCCTGTCATTATTATTACTATTACTCTTTTTTGCTTTATTTTTTTAATTTTTATTTTAAACGTTACCTTTGAATAAAGAGTATATACAATCAATAGTTTAAAATTCACTTAAAATGAATAAAAATCAATGAAATTAACAATAAATCCACAAAACTTTCCTATTAATATTAAATAAAATTAAAAAAAAGTCCTAAAAAGAGTTAAATTTAACTTAATTTTTCATAAAAATGAGATAATTTATTTATACAAAAACCAATTTATAATTATAATTATAAATGAAATCTATACGTTTTATACACCAAATTAACCAGAAAATTTCACTCTATAAAATTATACTAATTAAGCATATATAATTTCGTTAAATTAATGCTAAAAATAATGAAAACCCATAAATATTTCAATAAAAGTATAGTTAAAAAGATTAAATTTATTTAGTAATTTTAATTAAATAGTTCATTTTTAAATTTCAGTGATGTCTTGGTTGTTATGGATACGCAAATCACTTTAATGAAGATTTAAATATTATTAGTCCAAGTATTCAAAAAGAAACAATATTTGGAAACAATATTTGGAAATAAAAAGTAAATATTTACTTATATTTTGCGTAGTAAAATATGTTTAATTATAAATAGTGTGATAGTAGTGTTTTAATAATTTTTTCCTATTTTTTTCCTATTTTTTTTATACAAAAATGATGGTTTAGAAGAATATTTAGATAAAAAAGTAACACATATTACGTCGTATTACTATCAAAGTTGTTGGAATCTTTGGCTTATTATTATATTTGTATTTTATCTATACTTGTATTTTACTAATATTTATATTCTAATATTCGGCCTTTGCCTTTAATTTTTACTTTTTAAAAGACTGTAATTAATAGTAACTAGTTTGTAATATTTGTACCAACTTTTAATTATAAATGAGATAATTGTAAATAATAACCATAAATAATAACCATAAATAAACAACCTCGTAGTGTCACTCATAAATCATCTTGACTTAATATTTCTCGATTCGTATCACTTCGCCAACATAAAAGTATAAATGTTTTTAATCCAATGTAAATAGGCACCATTCTAAATGGATGTGAATTTGCAAGCTTATACAATGAAGAATCCAACATATCTATATACAATTGTCTTTGTTGATAGAATCTATACCAAATTTTTAATAAATTAGTATAACCAACTTGTTTATTAACATATGCTATATATAATGTAAAAGTTTCTTTAAAAATAGGTCCTTCTATAATCACATCATCTGCTTTTAATATCCCTTTACTTAGTTGAAAAAAACTCTCTGTAGCTTCCTCAGGTAAAATATATAATAATGACTTGTCAATAGAATCATTTGATTTATACGGAAATTCATCTTCAATATTATTGCTATTATTGTTATTGTTCTCATAATTATTATTTGTATTGTTTTCATCGTTATTAACATGGCTACTAATAAAACATGATTTAATCCAACTTGTTTTACATATTTCACTATTAGATGTTAGTGACTTACATAATTATATAAGCTAACAAATACTAACCTATCTGTACATATTAAAAAATAATTTATAATATTGTCATTAAAAAATTCACTAGAGAAATCTTCAAGTTCTTCATTATAATTATCATTAGTGTTATTCTTTTTGTTATTATCTGGTTGATTGTTCATATTACTGTTAATCATTATTTATCACTTAAACTAATAATGTATTTGATTAAGCAAGTTGTTTATGGTTTTAACAAGTGGATAAATTGATGCATATATGTGGATTAGATTTATAGGAATTATTGTATGAGATTTCCTTGATGTATGTGATTATGTGATTATGTGTATTTATGTGTATATTTATGCTCGTAACTAATATGTGTGCATATAATTAATTAATTATATGCACACATATATAATTAATTAATTATATATATATATGCATATAATTAATTAATTACATGCACACATATATGTACACTTAGCAAATAAACACCCACATACAAACGCACATTACAACTCCGTCCGAACAATCATGTTATTTTTCGAAAGTAACTCCTTTACATCCGAAACTTTGTATTCGTTTCTATGAAACATTCCAGCACCTAAAGCAGCATCCACCGTAGTTTTCTCAAAAACCTCAACAAAATGTTCAGGTTTACCTGCTCCTGATGAGGCAATGACTGGTATTTTAATAGCTTTCTTCACAGACTCAATCAATTCAAGATCAAATCCAGAATTAGATCCATCTTTATCAATACAATTAAGTAATATCTCACCAGCACCCATAGCTTCAACTGCTTGTACAAGCTCAATAACATCCATATCTCTAAATTCTCTACCCCCTTTAACAGAACATTGATACCATACATATTCTTTACCATCTTTACTTGGAATTTTACTTTTAAATGCATTATGCTTAGTATCCTTAATTGATGATACATAAACTCTTTTTGGATCAACAGAAACTACAACAGCTTGCTTTCCATATGCTTTTGAAATAGTTTCAATAGCTGTTGTTCCATTAAGTTTACAATTGTTAGAATAATATTCTTCAGCAGCATAAACAGCATCTGAACCAATTGAAACTTTATCAGCACCAGATTGGAAATAAATTGTTGCAACATCAAGAGCAGAAACTTTACTACCATTTGGTTCTACAATATCTCTTATTCCTCCACCTATTGTTAATGGTACAAACACATTTTTAGAAACTTGTCGTAATACTTCTAACATTGGTGCATCTTTAATAGGACAATTTCTAAAAGAAGTTATATTTAAAAAAGTAATCTCATCAGCACAATCAAAATAATATTTTTCAGCAATTTCAACAGGTTTACCTAAATTTCTAATTAAACCTCCAGTTTTAACACCATTATTATTTTTTTCGTGAACATCATATT
Source organism: Botryozyma mucatilis (assembly GCA_030571375.1). Lineage (NCBI taxonomy): Eukaryota > Fungi > Ascomycota > Trigonopsidomycetes > Trigonopsidales > Trigonopsidaceae > Botryozyma > Botryozyma mucatilis. The sequence goes on along the minus strand of JAJLXO010000212.1, from coordinate 12,500 downwards.
GATCACCTTTTGTAACTACCAAATCACCATCATCATTTGATCTAACATCTAAACAAGCAATTACTCTTTTAGTTAAACCAAATTTTGGTAAAAAATTATTATTCCCATTAATAATAGTATACTTATTGGAATTTAAAAAATTTGAAATAATATCTAAACCAGCTTTACCTGATTTTTCTGGATGAAATTGAGTAGCAAAAATATTATCTTTAGCAATTGAAGCTGCAAATATCTCTGATCCATATTTACCTTCCACTACTTCCCAACCTTGTTTTAAAAGACAATCTATTGAAGCACGATAAGAATGTACAAAATAATATTTTGATTTATTATTTATACCATAAAGTAATTTATTATCCTTAACTGAAACACCATTCCAACCAATCTGTGGAACTGATTTATCTTTATTATCAAATATTTCCAAATTATCATCAATTAACCCTAAACCCTTTACATTAGGACTCTCTAAAGAACCTTTAAAGAAAGCCTGTAAACCAACACAAATTCCCATTAAAGGTTTTCCTGACTCAATGTATTTTTTTAAGGGTTCAACAAATCCCAAACGGTTTAGTTCAGCAACGAAATGTCCATAATTTCCTACACCAGGGAATATTATTTTCTATAAATGTTAATATTTAATAAATAATAAGATAAGATAATAAATAAAAATCATTACCTGTGCCTCTAGTAGTCCATCTGAAGGCTTTTTAACCCATTTCACCTTGTAGCCTGCAATTTCAACCGCGTTTTGTATAGACTGGTGGTTTCCTGAACCAACATCAATTATATGTACTATTTTTGGATCTGTCATTTCGAATTGATTTAGTTTTTTTATTTTTTTTAATTTTTTTTTAATTTTTTTTTAATTTTTTTTTAATTAAATTTTTTTTTAATTAATTTTTTTTTTTTAAATCTTTAAATTTATGACTGATTAGGAAGAAATTAAATTGTTCGTTGTCATGACATTAATTGGTATAAATAAATGTATTACAATGTAATACATTTATTTTTTATTTATTTACTTCCAGTAATACATTTATTTTTTATTTATTTACTTCCAGTAATATTATTAGTAGTATTTATTAGTAGTATTTATTATTAGTAGCATTTATTATTAGTAGCATTTATTAGTGGTAGTAGCATTTATTGCACTTATTAAATAATCTTACTAGTATTCTAACTTTACTTCTTTGTTTATTGTATACTATAAAGAGATGAAGTTGACTATTATTATAAATATTATTATCCAAACGGGTAAATAATCACGTGATTAAAATATTTAATCACATTTCCTATTTAGGAAGGCCTAAATAAATAAATAAATTTAAATACAAATTAAAGATTTATGCAAAATTAAAGTAATTTTCAATTTTTATAGACATTGAATATAAATCTGTATCTGTGTATTTTGGATATTGTGTGATAGTATATAATATAATATAATATAATAAAGTAATCTAATCTATAATCTTTCTATATAAATTTATATATTTCCTAGTCTAGTAACATTAATCTGTCACTTTTTAAAGTGTGTTTTCGTAAAATAACATTAGCCTCAGTAAATAAATTAGTAGCTGAAGAATCCATTGCGTAGTCTTGAGAGTAAACAACTTCTTTTATACCCATCTGAACTATTTTTATAGAACAAGTTAAACAAGGACATGTAGTACAATATAAAATTGAACCTGGAAATACTCTATTTCTTCCAGCCTCTAAGAGCGTATTTTCTTCAGCATGTAAACATAAACAAGTACCAAGACCAACTCCTGTTGATTGTCCAGAATTACATCTAGGACAACCACCTTCTGAACAATTTTTTACTCCCTTTGGTGTTCCATTATATCCAGTAGCAATAATTCTGTTTTCTGAAACAAGTACACATCCTACTCTTCGTTTCATACAATTACTTCGTCTAGATGCAAGATAAGTTAATTCTATAAAATAATCATCCCATGTAGGTCTTAATCTCCATTGATCAAATAACAAAAATTTATCCAACTGTTTATAAAATTCTTTTAAACATGTGCTACCATTAAAAATTTCTACATGAGTATTTAAATCTTTTTTAAATTCTAATATTTCAATCAATTTTTTATCCGATAATTCTACAAATTCATCTAATGTAATATTGTTTTTTCTACGTATGGTTAGAATTATAAAAAATAATGATAAAAAAAAAAAAAAAAAAAATTATAAATAAATAATAATTAAATAAATACACACCTAGTTAAATATCTTTTGTATCTAATCATTGTAGGAGCGTATAAATTTACATAAAGAAAAAACGGACGGGAATACAAAATTTTAAACTCATCTTGAGTAAAAATACTAATATTTACAACTAATTTACTTTGCCAATTTTTTGTGGCATAATCAATAATTTTCTCGCAAGAGTTGAAATATTTTATATTGCTTCTATCACACTTATCACACTTATCACACTTACAGCATTCTTCATCACAACTATTTAAATCAATACAATAATCCAATAATACAAACTTTCTATCTACTAGATAATTTATTAGTTCGTTTTTACCCGAACAAGGTGCTCCAGATATACCAATTAGCATTTTTTTTTATTACTATGTTTGTATGTATGTATGTATGTATGTATGTATGTATGTATTCATGCATTCATTCATTCATTCAAACGCTTTGTTTTTATATTTTTTTCAATTTTATTACTTTTCTAACAGTTATTTGTAGGTGAAAAATTAATTTTTATTGTCAGTTTAACCACTCTTACTAAGAAAATCAATTAAATTTATAAGAAAACTCATATAGTTAGTAATAAAATGTAGTACCTGTGTGTTTTAGATTATCTAAATTAAACCCTAACATGAATATTACTTTAAAAGGCGAAAATAACGATAATATTTACCCGAAGAATTAATTAAAACGTTTTTTTAACGAAAAGATGAAAAAAAAAAAAAAAAATCTAAACTTTACAATTTAAAAAGAATATAAAAGATTAAATCTATAAAGAAATAACAATTACTGTAATAATAACAAATTGTATATCTAACTATTATCATAAATTGTAATTGTAATCTTTATCTGTAATCTTAATTGTAACTAAAGTAAATTTATATAAAATGCTTATTAAAGAATCTTATGTAGATGTTAAAACTAAATATGATACCCAAATGAGAATATTCATATACCATCCTTTGATTCCTCATTATCCTGAAGCAAAATTTCCTGGTGTTGTAGTGTATTCTGAAATATATCAAGTAACTGGTCCTGTATCTAGATTTGCAAAAGATATCGCTGGACAAGGTTATATTGTAGCCGCTCCATCAGTTTATCATAATTTTGAAGGTGTCTATTATATTATTTTTACTTATTTTACAAATTATATAAACTAACAGGAAAAAAATTTTTTATTTTTATTTTTTATTTTTTATTTTTTTTTTTAAATTAAAATAAATTAAATTAGGACCCGAACCTTTGAAATACGATGTAGAAGGAACGGATAAAGGAAACAAGTATAAAATTGAAAAACCACTCGAGTCTTATGATGAAGATAATAAACTCACTATTGATTATTTATTAAATTTAAAAACTTGTAATGGAAAAATTGGTACCACTGGAATGTGTTTAGGTGGTCATTTGGCTGTAAGAGGATCCTTAGACAATAGAGTTTCTTCAGTTGTAGCTTTTTTCCCAACTGATATGCACACTGGATCATTAGCTAAGGGTGGTGACGACACCATTCAGAGAATCAACGAATCTCGGGCGGAAATTATATTGGTATGTGTGTTATACAGTATATGTATTTTTTTTACTATATGTGTATATATGTATATATGTATGTATATATGTATATATGTATGTATATGTATATATATGTATATATGTATATATGTATATATGTATGTATATATATGTATATATGTATATATGTATGTGTATATATGTATATATGTATTATTTATACTATATACATATGCTTTTCTTTTATTAACATTAAGATATTTGGTGTTAATGACAATCATGTCCCACCCAATGGAAGAGACCTTATAAGAGCCACCTTTAGACAGAAAAATGTAAACTTTTCATTTTTTGAGCTTGCTGGTGCACAACATGCTTTTGTAAGGGATGAGAGTTCAAAGGGAAGATATGATTCTGCAATTACAAAAGCATGTTTTGAGTTTTTATTTGAGTTATTTCATCGCACTTTGGTTTTAGATCTTGGTGAAAGGGACAGTAGTTTGTTCAAGATAGAAAATGTGTGCTAATACGGAATAAATTACAAAGGTTTGATTTTAAATACGACACAATTACAAAATAATTGTGTCAAATTTCAAAATATTTTTAATTGTAAATTAATTTCGAAAAAATACAATTATGTATAATAAATAATAAATAAACTTTAAAAGATTATTAAATATATTTTGAAATAAACTTAAACAATATAAATAGCGAAACTTTACTATTTTGTATTCAAATATGTAAAAAGTAATATTTAAGATTTATTTTTGGATAGAAACGCGATTATAGATTTGAATATTTTCTGTACATATTTAATATCATTATATTATTTATTACTCTTGCAAACAATTAACATTAATATATAATAATAATAATAATAATAATAATAATAATAATAATAATAATAATAATAATAATAATAATAATAATAATAATAATAATAATAATAATAATAATAATAATAATAATAATAATAATAATAATAATAATAATAATAATAATAATAATAATAATAATAATAATAATAATAATAATAATATAATAATATAATAATAATAATAATAATAATAATAACACTTAGAATCGAACCAGGGTTTAACTAGTTCTTCTTAATTTGACTTAACTAAACTAGTAAGGACACTTTTAAGCAAGAATAGGGTTATTTTTAATTTAAAGGTTTTTTAATTAAAATTTTAACATCTGAAGACGTCTTGATTTTGAAATAAGCCAATGTTTTTCTACTTTTGTTGGTAATTTTATTGAATATTTTGCGGTTAATTTGTTCTGGTTGTTCATCCGTATTGGTTGAGTTGTTTTTCTCTGTTTCTAGTTTAACTGGAGTTAGTTTTACAATACTGGGCTACATTTGGCGCATATTTGGCGCATATTTGGCGTATATTTGGCGTATATTTGACGAATATTTGGCGTATATTTGATGCATATTTGGCGTATATTTGATGCATATCTGGCGTATATTTTTAACACAGTAGAATACATTTTATAAAGCGGTTTAGGATATAATTAAAAACAGAAATTAAATGAAAATTACAAAATCTAGTCATGTTTGGCATTCAAAATTGCCTAAAAAAATAATATTAGGTAATATTGTCAAAAAGGAAAACAATAGTATGGTTTTCTCAAAATTGGAAAATATACCCGTTTCAAATAAGGAATACATTTTTTCACATAATAATAAAGCGAAATTTATAACAAATTGTTCCTTTTTCTGTAAAAGATCTTTTTCAGTTTCAATGTATACCCAATTTCAAAGATGTTATAGTACGCAAACAACCGCCAGTGTCATAAGGTTAGATAGTCTATTGGATAAAATATTACTGGAAGATAATGTATTAAATAAAATAAATAACGAGTTTTATCCTTTATTTGTTTCTATATTTAGCAAAATCAAACAACATCCGGATTTGTTAGTATATATTTCTAACTTTAAAACTGATGACAACCGAGTTTCTTTAAATAAATACATAATCTTTTTGCTAGAAATTATTAATGAGAATAAAACTTTATTGAAAAACTTATCCTCTAGTAAATTATTTTTGGAAACTCCACCTATAAACGAATCTTTTTTTGAAAGTCCAGCTTCAAATGAAATCTTGTTTGAAGCCCTTTTGGATAATTCAATCAAATTGGAAAAAAAGTCTCAAATAGATGGTTTATTTGGTATACTTTTTGATTTACTAGTAATTTATTCTCAATTGGCAAATAATAATATCTCCTATAAAAGACAAAATAATCTTTTAAAAATTGCAATTTCATATCTTTTAAACGAAAATGTCTTATGTCTTCACAGGGCTACAAAGAGTTTAATACTTTTTTTAAACAATGACGCAAAAAAGAGAATAAAAAATTTATTTAACAGTGTTAATAACAATGTTAACAACATTGTGAAAAACATTCCTAGTAACAGAAAATTTCAGATAAACCAATCAACAGTCTCATTTCTGAACAAATTAGAAAATTTTTCTAATTCATCGAATTATCAGTCTTTTTATTTGGAAATTTTATTTAAAATTGCTAATAATACCTACTCAACATTGTCTCTTTGCAATTTTATTATAAAAACTGGGGTTGAGAAAACCCATACAGAGTATTCTAAACCATTTTTGAATACATTATTAGATTATGCAATTTTAAATATTAAGTGCAATCCGATACAGTTTAATCTAGCTTTAGATTTGATTTATTTTACGACAAATAAATATAATTTAGCTTTCACTGATACGCAAATTGATGCTTTTAATGACGGATTATTAAACGGAATTAACGAAAACTTATTACATGATTCTATTGTAGTTAAAATATCTACAATTGAAAAAGCAATAAATTTAAATTGGTCGTTCATTTTGAAAAGAGAAATAAAGGGTAAATTTAATCCGGAGAAAGATCAGTGTCTGAGAAAGTTTTATTTAATTTTTCATTTATTTGTAGAGCTCAATTTCAAGTTCAAAAATTTGCAAACAATTTATCGCTGCTGGAGGAATATTTTTGGAAGTAAGATTGAAAGCAAAAACGGGAATAATATTTATAAATTCAATTTAAATTTACTTCCCGACTTTATTGTTGCATGTTTGATTGATGTTTTTTCAACATCAAATCAATACAAATTTGAAGCATATAACATAATAAAATCATTAAACAAATCATCATTGTATAAGGAAAATGTTCTTTGTGCAACGTTTAAATATTGTGCATTTTCTAAAGATTTAATTTTAGCAGAAACACTCTTCACAAAAGTAAATACATTATCGAATCGTGTTTTACAAGGATTACTAATGATGAGTATTGCATTTAATCATTTTAATTTTATGAAAATGATAACGTCGAAGATAAAATCCTCTGGAAGTACACTTGGAGATACAAATTTAGCATATATTATTTATATTTCATTAGTTGGTAAAAGTTTAAATGGATATAATTTTGCTAGTGAAATAAATCTTTTAAGTAAATTTCCTCAGGATGCCTCTTTAAAATCCTGGATTATTTTGCTTAAATATTCATCTTTGGCGAAAAATGATAAGGTTTCTTCATTAGCGTGGGAAATACTTTGTCAATGCCACGCAAATGAAGCAGGATTTAAAGGTGATATTGCACTTTGTCTTTTAAATGGGGTTATAGCAAATAAAGGAGTTGAGCATGCATATAATTTTTGGACAAAAATACACAATTCTAGTTTACAAAGAAAGGATCATTTAAACATGTCAAAAATTTATTTTAGTGAAATATTGCCAGATCATATAATTTCAGAGGGGTTTCGACAGATCATAGATTCAGCAGTTACATTACCGAGTAAGAGTATTATAAGAAATTCATATAACAATTTAAAAGAATTTGGAATTCCTGATGAAGATATAAAAACAGAATACAATTTTAATATAGGAAGAATGAAAGAAAATAAATCGACTGATATGCCAACAAATTTACCAATAAATGTTGATTCTTCAAGTGGGTTATAAAAAAAAAAAAAAAAAAAAAGAAAAGAAAAAAAAAAATTACTTTTTTTTTTTTAAATTTATGTATAAACTACGATTAATGACTTGATGATAATGTATATTAAAATGTAATGAATTTAAGTATTAGAAAATGTAAAAGTTTTAAATTTTTATTTATTTTTTTATATTTACTGGAAACTATCATCTTATTACTCTAATAAGATGAAAGTTTACAATAAAAGTATAGAATTTCTTTAAATTATTCAGACAAAGACAATAAACCCATTATAATCATTATAGCTGTCTTTGCCCATTGATATTCACTCATTAAAATAGTAGAATAACCTAATAAAGGAAAAAAAGCCTTAACTGTGCCAATAATTTCTGTATCTCTATCTAAATAAGATTGTTTAATAGGATATAAACCAACATCATCAACCGGATTATTATCACCCTTTGTTAATAAAAGTTGTTTTAAATCTGAACTGTGCTGTCTTACTACTCTGTGTACAATAGGTATTTCTTTTCCCTTTAAATTATAAACCACTATATCACCAACTGAAGCTCTTGGAGCCCTATTAGAAAGAAATAAAATATCACCACGATGAAAAGCCGGTTCCATAGATCCTGATAAAACCACAACAATTGGACTTGGTGAATTAGTATAAACAGATAATCCTTTCCAAAACATATAAGCAGTAGCGATGACTAAGATAGCATTCAATAATTTTAAAGCAGAAGATCGAAATTTATCATGATCAATTTCCGGTAAAAATCCTTTTATCTTTCCCTTAATATCTGATTTTGATACACGCTCTTTAGATTCTACAGTAGTAACTTTTTCCACCATTTTTATTTATTTTTTTAAACCTGTTTTTGTATGATTTTTGAATATTTCTTCTCTTTTTGCTATTATTAGTATGCTGTAATTATTAAAGGAATATTATGTAATAGATTTGTTTTTTCGGTTGCTATAGAATATTTCAATGTAGATAATTATATAGTAAAGAGTAAATATTTTTAGTATTCCTATAGGATTTTGTAAATCCATTAGGGTTTTGTTGAGTTTTTGGGTTTATATTGGGTTTAGAAACGTTATATTCAGAACAAATCAGGTTCGAACCGAGGGTCAATTATTATATTATTACCTATTATTAATAGAATAATTTATTATATTGTATATGAACTCATAATATCCGCCGAAGTAACAATAAATTGAAATAATTAAACAAAATAACATTTAGCAAGAGAGAATAAGTAAAGTAACGAACAATTAAAATTTAAAAAAATAGAAATAAAATAGAAAAGAAAAGTGAAAATTGTAAAAAAAATTAAAATAAACTAAAACTCAAAGAAAAATTAAGAAAAAAAAAAAAAAAGTGTAAGCACGAAATAAAATAAATAGAAAGGAAAATTTTAGATTTTATTATAAATACCAATAATTAATTTTTTTTTTTTTTTTTTTTTTTTTTTTTTTTTTTTTTTTTTTTTTTTTTTTTTTTTTTTTTTTTTTTTTTATATATATTATTTATTTTTATTATTATTTTTTTTTTTTTATTTTAATTCTTATATCTTCGTGTATCATATCAGTAACAAAAAATCCAGAAAAATCTAGTATAATACACAACTCCATGTTCCATTAATAGCCATCCGTAAAAAGAGTTAATAAAAAAAAATAGTTTTATTTTAACAAATAAGTAATGGTAAACAAGCAATAAAGAATCGAACAAATAAAACGTGATTTAGAATGTAAAAAGAAAATAACAATAAAAATTAAATATAATAACATTGAAAGAAAAAAAAAAAAAAAAAAAAAAAAAAAAAAAAAAAAAAAAAAAAAAAAAAAAAAAAAAAAAAAAAAAAAAAAAAAAAAAAAAAAAAAAAAAAAAAAAAAAAAAAAAAAAAAAAAAAAAAAAAAAAAAAAAAAAAAAAAAAAACGTGAAACTTAGAATATAAAATATAAAATTAAAATATTAATATAAACATAATCCATAAACATAAACAAAATAATATACACGATAAAATAAATCCAAATGTATATTATAAAATTTTACGTTAAATAATTAAGAATTATTTCATATCCTATGAAGAATCATTAAAATAAAATATTAATATCACTGATATTAATGTTTTAATAATTGATTTAAGCATTCTTTCTTGGTCTTCCACGACCACGTTTTGCATTATCATTCGTTTTTGGATTTGAAGTTTTTCTAATACCGTTGAATGAAGAATTAGATGGATTTCTCAGTTTTTTTAGCACTTGAGATGAATTTGCGTCAGTAGTTGTAGAGATATTTTTAATTTGGTTTGAATCCAAATTTAAATTTGAATTATTTTGAAATTGTGCAATTTGCTCTGATTGAGCGTTCTCAATGGGTTGACCTTGATATTGAAATGTTTGTTGTGAATATTGATTTGGATAAGCATTTTGATAGGATTGGTAGGGTGGGTATTGAGTTGTTTGCATTTGATCTTTTTGAGAATTATCTATCGGATTAATTGTATTGTGAATACTACTATTAATATGATCAATACTTGGAATTGTTGGAATACTAGGAATATTCATATTTAAATTATTAATACTGTTTAAATTATTTAGTTGATTCATGTTCATATTCATTTGCATATTTATATTCATACTTTCCTCGTTAAATTGGTTTATATCGTGATTAATTTCATTTAGTATTTGTGTGCTTTCTTGATTATTATTATTATTATTATTATTATTATTAGTAACATTTTGATTATTCTCACCGTGAATTATCTCATTTTCATCTTGATTTTCATCTTGTTGAACTTTTTTTGGTCGCCCTCGTCCACGTTTTGGTGCATTAGGGTCCTTAATTTTTTCAATAGGAGGGTATTTTCTTGGTCTACCGCGTCCTCTTTTCGCTTTTTCTTGTGTATTAGAGGATGACAATTCGGTGATTTCTTCTGTTTGTTAGAATTGGAAAAAATAAATAAATAAATAAATAAATAAATAAATAAATTAATTAATTAAATAAATTAAATATTCAAGTGTAGTGGAAAATAAAAGGTACAATAAATAAAGGTACCAAAAAACATCACTCACGTGTAACAACTTGCTGATTCATTAAAGGTTGCTGAGATAAATCCTGCTCTGACTGAACATCAATTTGTGAATTCGATGATAAGTTTGTGAGCGGTAAACTCTGGCTTTGTAAATTTGGTTGTTGCAAGTTTTGCGGACGCGACATCGGAGGGGTTAAAATTGTATTCATACTGAATATATAGCAGCGTAAACTGTTGTTAATAGGATTGAAGACAAGTGGATATATAGTGATATACAAATATGAGTGAAAAGTAAATAAATAAAAAAAAATAAAAATAAAAGTAATTAAAATAATTAAAATAAAAATAATTAAAATAATTAAAATAATAAAATAATTAAAAAAATAAAAATAATTAAAATAATAAAAAAATAAAAAAAAATAAATAAAAAATAAATAAAAATTAAAAATAATAATAAAAATAATAATAAAAATAATAATAAAAATAATAAAAATAAACTAATAATACACTTATAATTAATAACAAAAAACTCACTAAAAAAATCGCCACTACAATGGCAATAAATACAAATACAATTTATTTCAATTATTTTTTTTTTTAAAGTAAATAAATAAATGCTTATAAAATAATAAGAAAAAATAAAAATAAAAATAAATAAACAAAACAATAAATTATTAAAAAAATAAAATAAATAAAATAATAATACTAATAAAAATAATAAAAATAATAAAATAATAAAAATAATAAAATTAATAATATTCACGTTTAATTGACAAAAATAAGAGTGGAAACTAATTTTTGTTTTTCTTTATTCACGTGCTGGTTGTTATGATTGTAACTATAGTGATGGTGATAACTTTAGATCTGGAGAAGCAAGTGTATATTATATAGAGTATGTGAATATTATATAGTGTATTATAGTATATATATAATATAATACAATATATGTAATATACTATACTATAATATATAGTGTATGTTTGTATATTATTATATATAATGTATATATAATATTGTATAATGTTTTGTATAGTATATATATAATATAATATATATAATATAATACAATATATATAATATAATATACTATACTATAATATAATATAATATACTATACTATAATATAATATAATATACTATACTATAATATAATATAATATACTATACTATAATATAATATAATATAATATATAGTGTATGTTTGTTTATTATTATATATAATGTGTATATAATATTGTATAATGTATTATTATATATAGAGTATGTGTATATTATATAGTGTATTATAGTATATATATAATATAATATAATATAATATAATACAATATATATAATATAATACAATATATATAATATAATATACTTTACTATATAGTGTATGTTTGTATATTATTATATATAATGTATATATAATATTGTATAATGTTTTGTATAGTATATATATAATATAATATTGTATAATGTTTTGTATAGTATATATATAATATAATATATATAATATAATACAATATATATAATATAATATACTATACTATAATATAATATACTATACTATAATATAATATAATATATATAATATAATACAATATAATATAATATATATAATATAATACAATATAATATAATATATATAATATAATACAATATACTATAATATAATATAATATAATATATAGTGTATGTTTGTTTATTATTATATATAATGTGTATATAATATTGTATAATGTATTATTATATATACATAATATAATATAATATATATAATATAATACAATATATATAATATAATATACTATACTATAA
>JAJLXO010000211.1:33345-58478 GCA_030571375.1 Botryozyma mucatilis | reverse complement strand
TAGTATAATATATTATAGTATAGTATAATATAATATATTATAGTATAATATAGTATAATAAAATATAATATAGTATAGTATAATAAAACATAATACTGTAAAATATAATACTGTATAACACAACACATCACTTACGATTGCGGCATCCGATATTGAATCATTCCTGCGTAAATCATACAATTCTTCGCACGTGCCATTAGCTCAGATAGAATCTAAACGTTAGTAAATAAACATAGCAAATAAACATAACAAATAAACATAACAATAACAAATAATATTAAAATATAAAACTAACCCGGTTCTTCGTTGCATCATTGTACGACGACTCGACAAGCTGAATACGCAGTTGCACAATAGACTCCATCGCCATCCTCAACAATAAAGGAACATTTCTTGCAACCGTCTCCTGTAAATTTCCAAATTGTTGGGCCTTTCTTCTAATATCTCCCACACTAAGACCTAATCCCAACGGGACAACATTAACATTCATCATAGCATTTAAACTCAATTCCCAATGACCAGCTTCAAATTCTGTTCTTGCATCCACTAATCTCATAAGCATCTCACAAGCTTCTCTGTTACGTGTTTGAATACTGGAAAGTATTTCCATATTGTTATTATAAACCCTCATTATATTATTTGCAAGTTGTGAAGGATCTGATGTAGCCGTTAGTGACATTGGAGCTCCAGGTCCAATGTGATGTAACCATTTTGTACCACCGCCATCCTTATCAGAGTCCCCAACTCCTAAATCTGTTGCAGATAATAATTCTGAAAGTAATTTATTTACAAGACTTACAACACTATCATATTGTTCAGACAAATGATAAAGTAAAATAGCATCTCCTATTCTACCTTCACTATCCGCTCTAACTGCTGCAACGTCTGTAATTGTATGTAAAAACTCCTCCTCATTTGATATTTCAAATAATTTCATTTTTTTCTCTAAAACCCCTGGTGCTCTAGTGCCATCTGCTTGAACATCACCAAGTAATGTTGCAAAATCCCCACTTTCAAGTACAAATTCTCGAACTGCTTCATGTGAAAGTCCAATTTGATCTTTACCACCTAACGGTATTAGCGCAAGATAATTAACTGCAATCTCAGGTTCACTTTGTCTAAACAATTGTGTATAATAACCAATAAGAAAGGCAAAATTAATCTGTGGTAAGTCTTCTCCTGAAAGTGTTAAAAGATCAATTCCAGCTCTAACTTCATTATCTTGTACATATTCCATTCCTTCTGTAATTTGTCCAGTGATATTATTACCACTATTATTGTTATTATTATTATTATTACTAATATTATTCTTATTAATAGTTGTATTACTAGTCATAACATTGCCACCCACTGCACTTTGAATAGAACTAATTACTTCGGATGCTGGTGTAACCCGAAGTAGACCATAATATGCTAAAGCTATTGCAAAATGAACTGCATCCTCTGGGAAATATTTATGTGCATAATGAACAGCACGTTCAAATTGGCCAGTTAAAAGTAAAATATGTAAATATAATGCTGGGTTGTTTCCTTTTGGATTAAAATGTCGTTCACCAAATTGTAAAATTACATTTTGAAAATCAGTAATTGTATATCGTTCATGAAGTGGTTCATCAACTGCACCAATTTGAATATTTGTATTATTTTTATTATTTGTTGTATTATTATTTGCTGGATTTAATTTTGACATGCTCACTGGGGTCATACCAGATGATAACATTGAAGATTTTAAATCTGCATTACCAGATTCTCTTGTTAAAGATAAATGAGCCCATAACCAATCTTCAACAGTTGGTAAAACCTCTGGCATAGTTTTACGAGATAAATCACATCTTCCAATAATTTTATAAAGCGCATACTTATATGGATCAGAGGTTACTGGATCATAAAACCTAATTCTTTGTATAAATTCAGTTTTAATACGTTCGAATAAATCCTTTGGTAATCTTCGATCTGGAGAAAGAGCAAACGCACGTAAATATACTGGGAAAGAACGTTCAATCTTTTGAAAAACATCATCTTGTTGTCTTGTAAAATCTACAGCTTCCTTTAAATGACCAGATCTAATAAAATAAAATAAAAGAGCCCAGATTGGTAAACCATTAACAATTTCTAAATTATTTTTAATTGGTTGACCATTTTTAAAAAATAATAAATTTGTATAAGCTTTAATTTTATTATAAATTGATGGAATACCACCTAATTGAGCTTCATTTGGATATTTTGAAATCTCAGATTCAATTAATTGGAAAAACTGATTTTCAAGATATCTCATTGAACCATTTACCAATTGTGAACGTAAATTTACTGATTCAATACTTTCTGAAAAAGTTGAATATGCATTATGGAAACGACCTTGTAAACGAGCAGCTGATGGAATAATCATTCCAGAACTTCTTCCTTTACCTGGTATAATTGAATTTGATGAAGAAAGTAAACCTAATGATAAAATTGTCATTAAAATATTCCAAGCATCTCTTAATTGTGTAGATTTTGAATCTGAACCCAAAGTTGTTGAAGATTTTTCAAATTGTTCAAACAAAGGAAATGATTTATTTAATAAACGAGCATTATTTAAATTTTCAATAACCAAAGCATATTTTAATCTCCTATTTGAACTACTTAATTGTTGTTGTTGAGAGTTTAATAAAAATGGTAATGAGTCAGCAAAAGCAGAATTACCAATTGATGGACCTAAAATTGATTTTCCAAGTGATTCTTGTCCCCATGCTCTAACTTTTAAATTAGAGAAATTATTTTTTTTAACAGTTAATGGAGAGATTTGTTTTCTAGGAGTTGCAAAAGATGATGAATGAGATGGAGTAAAAGGAGGCTTTGAAGATGAATTTAAAGGTAAATTTAAAGATGAATTTTGTTGCTGTTTTGCTTTATTCCTATTTACAGGTACTAAACCAAAATGAAGACAAATTTGATCTAATTGTGAATCCCAATCAACTGAAACATTTTGAGCAATAAAAGCATCAAAATCAATTGCAGATTTTCTAATTGATTCTTCAATAGAAGCAATTATATTTTCATCTTTTTTGTATTGTAAATATTTATCTAAATCATTTTCTAATTTAGAGGCAGCTATAAGATCAAAAACTGGTCTCAAATCGATAGCATTTAATTCACGTTCAATGTTTTCCGCATTTACACCGCAACTAGCGAAAAAGTAATGACTGAATGTTAGAAGAAAAAGAAATAAATAATGAAGAACTGTGAAATTTGATGCATGTATATGTATATATATGTGTATATATGTATATATATGTATGTGCATGTATATATATATATACATGTACATATATAGTACCGATTGGGATGTGATATAAATGCAAAGTATACACAAATATGCACAAAATATGCAAAATCAAACCAAAAACAAAAACAAAAAACAAAAAACAAATAATACTATACTTTGTATAGTATTATTTGTATATCATACAGTATTCATATACAATATAAACATACGCTCTTGTATCTGGAGTACTTCCAGCACCTAATTTCTCAGCTAAACTTTTAGATCTCAATTTCAATTCCTTTAAAGATAAATTAATAGAACCAACTTCATAACTAGTATGTGGTAAAACTCTAGCAGATTGAAGTAAATCCTCAAATAAAATATTTGAGCATAAAACCTCTGATTTTTGCATTTTAAATACTTTAAATTTGAGAATTGTTCATTTATTATTATTATTATTATTATTATGATTATTGTTATTTTTTTTTTTTTTTTATTATTATTGCTATTAAGAATTATTTATCACTATAGTAACATATTTATATTTTACATAGGTAATATCTTAATATATTACCCGGTTCAATAATATATTTCTATAACAACCTATGACGTATATAGTATTACTTAACAATACTCTTCTCAATATAAAAATAAGTCTGCCTTGGATTTTATCAAATCATCAAAATGGAGGGAAAGGACAATTCGTATTATATAGGAGTAGATGTTGGTACAGGATCAGCTAGAGCATGTATTATTGATTCTCAGGGGATAATTATTGTGAGTTTATTTGATATTTATAGTTTGAATTCAATTCTAATTTATAGGGTCTTGCTTCAAAGGATATTTCTAAATGGGAGCCTAAGGAGGATTATTTTGTAAGTCTTTAACATATATTATATACGAAGTATATAATATATGATTTATTAATATATAGTATTATAGTATATTATATATATTATATTGTATTATATAGCATTATATAGCATTATATTGTATTATATATATTATATAGTATTATATAGCATTATATAGCATTATATAGCATTATATTACATATATTATACTATATTACATAATTTATCCCATTTGTTGTGATCCTCTTTTGACTCCAATCAAGGGATAAAAACACGTATTTTCTTTCTTTGCATTTATTTATTTATTTGTTTATTATTTATTTATTATTTATTTATTATTTATTATTTATTTATTATTTATTTATTATTTATTTATTATTTATTATTTATTTATTATTTATTTATTATTTATTTATTATTTATTTATTATTTATTTATTATTTATTATGTAATATTGTTACTTTTTCTCCAAGTCAAATTCACATCATTTTTAATGTGTTTATGTTGTGGTTAAGGAAAATATAGCATTTATTTGTTTACTTTATTTGTTTACTTTATTTGTTTATTTTAATAAATTAACGCGTTGTTTATTTTGCCACCCTGTTTTTATTTTGTTAAAATAAATGCGGTTTTTTTCCTTATATAAGAAATTAATTTTCCTATTTTTAACGTTTTATTTTTTTGTTATTTTATGTATTTATTATATTACGATACTATATTACTATTAATAACATCCCTAACTCTTAGAACCAATCCTCTAATGAAATATGGAATAATATTGGATTTTGTATTAAAAAAATATTAAAAGACACTGGTGTAGACAAAAACTTAGTTAAAGGTATAGGATTTGATGCAACATGTTCTTTAGTTGTTTTAAATGAAAAAACAAATGAACCAATGTCAGTTGGTCCCAAATGGGATAATAATGATCAAAACATTCTCCTTTGGATGGATCATAGGGCTGTTAAAGAAACAAATGAAATTAATGCCACAAATCATAAAGTTCTTAAATATGTTGGTGGTAAAATGTCAATTGAAATGGAAATACCAAAGATTAAATGGTTAAAAAATAATATGCCAAATGATTTATTTAAACATTGTAAATTTTATGATTTAGCTGATTTTCTTACTCATAGAGCAACTGATAAAGAAACTAGATCTTATTGTTCAACTGTTTGTAAACAAGGTTTTCTTCCTATTGGTGTAGATGGAAGTGAAGATGGTTGGTCAAAAGATTTTTTGCAGGAAATTAATTTAAATGAATTAATTGAAGATAATTATCGTAGACTTGGTGGAAGTAATTCAAAAAAACTTAATTCTGGT
Organism: Botryozyma mucatilis; assembly: GCA_030571375.1. NCBI lineage: Eukaryota > Fungi > Ascomycota > Trigonopsidomycetes > Trigonopsidales > Trigonopsidaceae > Botryozyma > Botryozyma mucatilis. The sequence goes on along the minus strand of JAJLXO010000211.1, from coordinate 53,057 downwards.
ACTTTTCTATCTGCTGGTCAATTTGTTGGTTATTTAACTGATAAATCTGCTCAAGAATTAGGTCTTCATACAAATGTTGCTGTAGGTTCTGGCGTAATTGATGCATATGCTGGATGGATTGGGACTGTTGGTTCTAAATCACATCTTTTGAAAACTTTAGAATATAAAGGAAATTTCGATTCAATTGAACATACTTTTAATCGTTTGGCTTCAGTCGCTGGTACTTCAACTTGTCATTTAGTTATGTCAAAGGAACCTGTCTTTGTTAATGGTGTTTGGGGTCCTTATAGAGATGTATTAATTCCTGGTTTTTGGCTTGCAGAAGGTGGTCAATCAGCAACTGGTGAATTACTTAAATTTGTACTTTCAACACATCCTGCTTATAATACATTAATTAATATTGCAAATGAGAAAAAGATTTCAACATTTGATGTACTTAATAATAGATTAAAGGAAATGAAAATTGAAAAAAATGCACCAAATATTCCTTATATTGGAAGATATCTTTTTTTTTATGGTGATTTATATGGTAATAGATCTCCTATTGCTGAGCCACGTATGAGAGGTGATATTATTGGTATAAATCTTGGCACAGATCTTGATAATCTTGCTTATAGATATTATGGTGCTATTGAATTTATTGCTCAACAAACAAGACATATTATTGAAACTTTGAATAAATCCGGTCATCAAATTAATTCAATTTTTCTATCTGGTGGTCAATGTAGAAATGAGCTTTTAACTTGGTTGATTGCTTCCGCTACAAATATGCCACTTGTTATTCCAAAATATATTGATGCTGCCGTTGTTTTAGGTTCTGCATTTTTAGGTGCAAAAGCTGCGAGTATTGATAAAGATGGTAACTCAAAACATTTATGGAGGATTATGTCTGATTATTCACAAGAAGGTAAAGTTATTACTCCTACTGATGATCCTTTAATTAGAGAAATCTTAGATGCAAAGTTTAAAGTTTTCCTTGATCAAACTACTCGTCAAGTACGTTATAGGGCTTCAATAGACGAAGCTTTGAAAGGTCTCATTGATTAGTATAATTTAATTATTACAATCTGCGAGTATTATAGGTGTGCGTGTCTATATGTGTATGTATATATGTAATTATCTATCTACATATGTAATTATCTGTCTATATATGTGTATGTATATTTTACGTTATACGGTATTTATTAAATAGTATGTAATTACTATATTGTGCATTGTTTAAATATTAATATTAATTTATTATTCATATCATATAATTTTTATAATTTTTTAAGCATGATTATAACATAAAACAAGATTTAATGAATATCATATATTATTTCAATAAGATTAATGTATAAATCCATAAATTTTTATATAGGATTCCTATAGTAATTCTAAACCCCCGCTCTTAATCTGTTTCTATGGTGTTCATCTTTTACAAAAAAAAAAAAAAAAAAAAATAATATTATGTGCTGTTCTTTTAATTTATAATAAATAAACAAATAAATAGGAAATCATATTATTTAATATGATTTCCTAATCAAGAAACATATTCCGATATCCAACCCCTTGATAGTAAATATATATTAAATTATAGTAAATTACAATATTTTATATATTACTAAAGATTGATGTGCTGTCAAAAATCATTTATTTCGTTATCGGAACTTATAACCCGTCAAATATGACGAAATCAAATATATATATATATATATATATTTTTATTTAAGCGTAATCTGATAAAGTTATTAATTATATGAGTGATTTATAATTTATTTATTATGATGTAATTTGTATTGTTTTTTTTATACCATTTTTTATATGATATGTCCTAATATTTGCAGCATTCAATATTATTTTTCAATATTATTTATTATATAGTACTTAATAAACTGTATTACGTAATTGTGTTGACTCGTTTCCTGTTTAGGAAGTATGTTTATTTTAATCACATTTCCTAAATAGGTAATATAATTAAAAAATAAATATAAAATAAATAAAAAAAAATTAATTAAAAAAGATTCACCTTCGGAGACTCGAACTTGTTTGTACATACAATTACAATTACAAATACAAATACATACTAATCATATAAACTTAAAATTTGTAACCCAAAAAATATAGAAATGATCTCTTAGTTTAAACACAAATCCGATATTCATACCTCCTTTTTTCGGAATTAAATCTTAATTTTTTTTTTTTATTTGTCTGTTTGTTTACTTACATGTGTCCAATTCATTTATTTAATCGAAACGTAGCCTTTTTTTGTATATATAAATCAATTTTTTCCTACATTTTCTCCTTTTTTTTTTTTTTTTTATTCATTCCAAATTTTTTTATTCAGATGATTCTTTTTTTGATTATTTTTTAAAAAGATTCTTCACGTATAAGTTTTTGATTTTTGATTTTTTTTTTTTTTTTTTTTCAATTATCCCTTAGTATGGGTAAAGACAACATTATATAATAATATTCAATTCATTATGTAATTTATTTTTTTTTTATTTTTTATTATTATTTATTTCTAACACTATAGAAAAATAATATTACAAATTTATTATATAAAAGAAAAAAACTGAGAATTAAAAGGAATATCAAAATGATATTTTTATATACTATTCTACATAAAAATTTACAAAAGTATTACTTAAATCAAAAAAAGATTTAGTAATCTAACAGAGTAAAAAGTAAAAATGAAAAAGTGAAAAGTAACAAAATAAATAAAATAAAAAAGTAGATAAAAAAAAAATAAGAAAGTAAAATAATAATAATAAATAAATAATAAATAAATAAATAAATAATAAATAAATAAATAAATAAATAATAAATAATAAATAAATAAATAAATAAATAAATAAATAAATAATAAATAATAAATAATAAATAAATAAAAACAGAAACCCCCATAAACATGTGAACTACTTCACCATTAGAACTACTGTAAACTATTCATTCATCCCAAAATAAATTACCTTATAAATAAATCATAATAAAATAGTGGCATATATCTGGTGCATAGTGTTGAAACAAAGAACGAAGAAAAGAGCAGAATAAGTAACCTGTCGCAGCCATTATTTAAAATAAATGTATATAAATTGTATAAATAATATTATAAATAAATAACACTATAATAAACACAGCGCGCCTAAAGGTACCTTCGCGTACATTTCAACCAATCCTAGGACAAGTGACTATAGCCCCAATTGCACAATTATTTTATTGATTTATTAGTTATTTTTAATTTTTATTCATTTCTTTATTTTATATGTTAGAATGAAAATGTCCCAAAGTAATTAAATGGTAATAGTAGTTAATCATCATGATTGTAAAAAAGTAAGACCTTTTTATTTTTAAAAAATTAAATAATAAGCCCCTAAAGAGTTTCCAACAAAATTTTGCTTTTTGATTATATATCCTGTAAATTAATTTGACCTTTAAGTAATTTAAAAGTCTTTATAAGAATACAATCTCCAAAGAATAAAGAAAATAAATATACCATAACCGAAATTAAAAAAGTAAAGATAAAAAACCGAAACGAAGTGTAACGTGTAACCAAGAAGTAAATGTAGATAAGAACAAGTAAAAATACAATAAGTGTATTTATTAATACACTTATAAAGTTGAATAGAACAAAAATAATTTTTGTTTTTTTTTTTTTTTTTTTTTTTTTTTTTTTTTTTTAATTTTTTAAGTTTTTTTAATTTTTTGGTTTTGTAATTTTTATCACAGTAAATTTAGTCTAATTTAAATTTTTTTTAAAAAATACTTTAAATCAGCTCCATCTACTAGAAAACTTTTTAAAAATAACCCTTTATATTATATTTAAAAGTTTTCTGTGTGGAAATAATCCCTGTCAAGGTTAATAAAGGAATCAGTTGAAGGTTGATCATAATCTGATAACTTGTATAGGCGTGTGTGTAAATCATCAAACAATAAAAAGTCATTATTTGTAGAAGTATGCATATCATTAAGTGGATCTCTTGTAGGAGAAACAAGATATTCATCAGAATCAAATGAACAACTTGAACGTATTGAGTTATCAGAAGAGCCAGATAGTAAAGGTGGAGCTGACACTGGATAGACATCTTTATTTGGAGTTTTTGCTCTTTCAAAAGAAGGAATATCAGATCCAACTCCATAAGTCTCAACCATCGCAGACGCTGCAGGTCATAAGACGACACCATCGCTGCAGGATGATGCGTTGCAAAATGGGAAACTGGAAGAGTTGAATTTGATAATTGCATTCTTACTGATCTTAAATCAGATGCTGATCCATATCTTCTGTTGTTTGATGATACCGGTGCAAGTAAAGTCGTTGCAACTATATTGCCATCGTCGCCTGTATTATTATTGTTACTGTTATTATTACTATTGTTATTAGTACTGTTATTATTGTTATTGTTGTTGTTGCTGCTGTTGTTGCTGCTGTTATTGTTGTTGTTGTTGTTGCTGTTATCAGTATTATTAGTATTATTGTTATTATTATTGTTATTATTATTGTTATTATTAATATTGTTATTGTTATTGTTATTGTTATTGTTATTGTTATTATCATCTACTTCTCCTGAATTATTTGGAAACGTTGATTGTGGATTATTTATTAGTGAGGGAGAATCTACTGAGTTGTAATCATAATCACCATCCAGATGGTGATTATTTATGTTAAGATTAGATGATGATGAATATGTATTGAGATCAAGTTCCGCAGGGAAATCAAGTTGATTGTTATTTGGAAAGGTGTCTGTAAAAGTATTTGAAGATTTTGGAACGTTAGAAGAATCATTCTGTTGTTGATTTTGGAAAGAATTATTATTATCTTCATACACAAAAGTAGGTTGTTGTGATGAAAGTAAATTTGGAGATTCTTTTGTATAGACATGTGGTGAAGTTGAAGCTATTTTCCTAACTGGAACTGATTCATATTCAAATTGAGTGTTGGATAAGGGAGGAGACGTTTGTAATTGTTGTTGGTTTGAATGTGTTGGTTGAGGTTGTGGTTGTGGTTGTTGTTGTGATGATTGTGGTGGTTGTTGATTTTGTAGTTGATTTTGTAACTGCTGGTCATTCTCATGAACTGGATCTTGTAGTAAGTTTGGTTTTAAATCATAACTTACCGTATCGTCATTAGGAGAAGAAGAAGCTGAGTTGATATTATCATTCAGTGTAATATAAGATTGTTGATTATGATCATTTTGAGTAAAATCATCAGGAAACAAACCCATTGATTGTGAATTAAAATCATTTTCTCTTTTTGTTACTAAAAAGTTATCCATTGAAGAAGGATCATTAGTATTAGATAATGGTTGATTATTTAAAATCGGTGAATTTGAAGATTTTATAGTGTTTTGTTGGATGTTTAAATTAGGTGAATTCATATCAGATTTTGTAGACAATTCAGGTGATAATGAGTTTGAAAATGCATCTACTGGGATGTTTATACCAGCACCTGAGTAAGATGTATTTGATGGATTTGAATTTCCTGAATTAAAAGTTGAGTTTGTGTTTAAATTTAAATTTAAAGATGAATTAAAAGTTGAAGATGTATTTGGATTCGAAGTGAAGCTAGAGTTGAAAGTCGACGATGGATTAAAAGATGAATAACTCTGAGAAAGTTTTGGGGAAAATGAGGCATTAAGTTCCTGAGTTAATTTATTTAAAGATTTTTTAGAATTTGAACCCCTGTAGGACTTAAGCATCTCTTTTAGACGAATATCATCTTGATGCTTTTGTTCCTCCATTTGTATTTTTAAAATTTCCGACTGTTTTTTCTGGTATTCCATGTGACGTATAGAATAAATATTTATTGCAGCAGTACATCTGCTAATAGTTGAACCATATATTGCAGTGAAATTTTGTTTATATTCCAAGGGTAGAGTAGCAATAAATGCTTTGAAGACATCATTTTCCTCTTTATATAAACTAATACAGTGAGAAAGATAGTCATTTCCTTCTTCTAAATCTTGCATTAATCTACGTTTTTTCTCTCTTGAATTATATGCGGCCCTTCTATTTCTTAAGATACGTTCAACTTTTCTGCATTCACGTTCCTCATCAGTTTTAGCTCTTGCTCTGGGCAACAATCTTATTGGTGGAGAGTCGAGTTTATTTTCAGGTTCTGGTGAGTTTGTGGTTGAGTTTGAGGTTGAGTTTGAAGCTGAGTTTGAGTTATCTTTTAATCGAGCATTTCTTCTGATTCGTCCGTCCCTAGCTCCCTGAGCCGATGAGTATTCGTTTGCCATGTTGTGATTTATTATGTATATATATGTATGTAGATATATATATATATATATATATATACAACAGTGTAGTATGAATAAACAACGATACTATAATATTCTATTAATATAATAGATTATATTATAATAGTATATTCACCGTCGGAAGTAAACCTAAAGGAAGAATTTGAAAATATTTGACAAGTAAAGAAGAATAAAAATAAAACAATAACACAATAACACAATAACACAATAAAACAATAAAACAATAAAATAGAAATAAATAAAAAAACAGAAATAAACGAATGAAACTAAAATAGAATAGAACAGGTCCGATCGGAAAAAAAGACAAAAAAAAAATACAGAAAGAAAATAATAAAATATTATATAATAAAAAATGTAACTTAATAAAAAATGTAATTTAATAAAAAATGTAATTTAATAAAAAATAAATAAACAAATATATCCCAATGTAAACAAACAATCGAATGTAAACAAAAAAATATTTTATTTATTTATTTATTTATTTATTATTATTCTTATTAGTATTACTGTTATTAATAATTATTATATGCTAAACTTGTTTGTATAATTGTAAGCAAAAATTTATAAATACATTAATATTATAATATAAAAATATAATTATAAAATTAATAGTATTATATAAATATTCAACTATAATACAATTATGCTAGTTTAGAAATAAGTAACAGAAATAAAATAAGTAACTTGTAAATAAATAAATAAATAAATAAATAAAAATAAAAATAAAAATAAAAATAAAAATAAAAATAAAAATAAATAAATAATTTAAAACTAAAAAGTAAACAAACAAATAAGTAAAAATTATTAATAAATAAAATAAAATATAACTTATATTAGTATTATTTTAAACTAGTTAATAGCTAAAAATAAATTGATTGGTTGGTTTATTTAAAGCTCTAGAAGTAAACAATCTAATCCGGAATTAAGTGCAATAAATAAAACGCCACCCCTGACTATATTATTTATTTCAATATTATATTTATAATATAATATTAAATTTATAATATTATATATTATATATTATCACATCAGGGCGATTCTCTATATATATACGAATGCCGATTTAATTAAATAAACAAACCTGATTATTACCAAATCGTACTAGTTTAATTAAAATTATTATAACCTGCGATGTTCCTTTTTTTAGTATATTTTTTTTTTTTAAAAAAAAAAAAAAAAATATATATCGTTCAGTTTAAAATTTAATTAAAAAAAATAAATTAATTTTTTTATTATTATATTTATATAAATAATTTGTATCATTTTATTCCTTATAATTTGTAGAATTTAATCATCCTATTAGTTTTCATATATCTTTCCAATGTATTAAGTTATTCATGTTTATATGTAAATTATTTTAATAATAATCATTTTCATATAGGTTGGATTTAATAATTATTATGAATATTTTTTTTTGTTTATTTTTGCTGGTTATGCGCCTATTTCCAATCCCAATTAGTATACTTTTCCCGATTAGGATCGGAAATTGTCCTAATTTGGTAGTTTTTTGTACCTTTTCGGGTTCGATCCGGGGTTGTATTTTTTCCCGCAAGGGTTTGGTTATTAAATCGGAATTTTTTTTTTTACAAACTTGCAAGCTGTCAATTAGCTGTCCATTGTTATTATTAAGATATTATGTTACGATAATTTATTTATTTATTTATTTATTTGTTTATCTATTTGTTTGTTTGTTTGTTTGTTTGTTTGTTTATTTTTAATGTTATTTACACGTGTACATTTACTTTTTGGGTAGTGTATGTAATTACATGTAATTACATTTGTTTTTCTATTCTAATGGTTTATAATATGTGTATGTGTTTTGTATGTTTTTTGTATGTATTTGTGTATATTTTGTATATATTTTGTATATATTTTGTATATATTTTGTATGTGTTTCTGTATGTGTTTCTGTATGTGTTTCTGTATGTGTTTCTGTATGTGCTTGTTATATCTTTTCAGATATTAATTTCAAGCTCTTGGTAACCATATTCTATTGTATTTATTATATATTCATTTATTATGTATTTATTATGTATTTATTATGTATTTATTATGCATTTATTATATATTCATTATTATGTATTTATTATGTATTCATTATATATTCATTATCATGTATTTATTATATTCTATATATTATATCATGTTTATCTCTTCCTTCTATATTTTGAGATTTTCGACACAGCCTGTCGTTCATTAATGCCAGCACATAGTTTATATTCGTAATTAGTTTATTTTATTATTTATAATTATTATGATGTAACTGTTTTTATATAAGTAGTTAGAAGAAATTTGAATTAATTAAATTAATATAAATTTAAATAACTTTAATTTAAATGTTAATAAATAATAATAAATGTTAAATGTATTATTCCAGATTTAGTTGACACTAGTTTAATAAAGTTAAATAAATGTGACTAAAAATATATAAAACGAAAAAAAAAAATAGAAAAACATACTCTTAAATATAATTTAAACTATATTTAAAATAGATAAGATTTATTTATGAAATACAAAATATATAAATACATAATGATTTCATTTATTGACTCCAAAATATCGGTAAGTATCCAATAAACATATTACACGTAAATACGAGTGTTTACATAGAAATAATAATGTATAACCATCAAAGTAATATCAATATTTTAAAAAGACATACTATTCAAACCAACTTTCTCTGTATGTATTTATTAAATTTATTTTGTGTTGTGTTATTTGTATAATAGTTTTATTATGCATAAGTTTATAATATTTTGTTTATGCATGTATTCATGTATTTATGTATTCATGTATTCATGTATTCATGTATATGTATATATTCATGTATATGTGCATTTTACTTTACTTTATAACGTGATAATGCGTAATTATATTCGTCCCATTAAAACATACAAATAAACAAGGTGGATAAAAAACCCATATACATGGAAATTAATTATTTACTGTATTTACAACTTGATTTCTTTATATGATTATGAGTTTTTTATTTTTTATTATATTGAGAATGTTATTGAATTATACAAAAAACAAAAAATTAAGAATTATAAACGTAAAATAGCAAAAAATATAAAATAAATAAAAAAAAATAAACATAAAATATAAAATAAATAACAAAATAAAATAAATAAAAAAATATAAAATAAATAACAAAAAATAAACATAAAAATATAAAATAAATAACAAAATAAAATAAATCACAAAACCATCAAAAACTCTACTTAAACTACAGTACTGAATTAAAAATACATTGAGTAACCCAAAAAAGAATAAAAAACGAAAACTGAAAAACACTGGTATAACATAAAATACCATAACAACCAAATAACCATAACAACCTAAAGAAGGAAAACACTTTTCTTTCTTAAATTAATCCAAATTAAAAATATCCACATAGTAAATAATTAAAAGGAGAAAAATTAAGAAACATAATAGTAAAATTTGGATAAAATTAAGAAAATAAATAGAAAAATTGGATAAAATTAAGAAAATTAAAAAAATTAAAAAAAAGAATTAACTAGTTGGAAACAAAAAAAAAAATTAAAAATTAAAAAAAAAAAACCTAAAAATTTAAAATCTTAACAAATATTTCAACAAAAATTAAATAAAAAACCTTTTTTTTTTTTTTTTTTTTTTTATCATTAAAAATAAACTAACATTTATTTATACTAACTTTAGTAAAATTATTTATAGGTTGTTTATTATTTTAAAGGAAAATAATTTTTAACTACTTTTATTCCTAATTCTGACTCATTTTTTGTTACTTATAGCAATGATTATTGGATCATTATTTTTTGCTTTATTAACCGGATTGGTGGTATTATGGATTGTAGTTTCATCTGTTTTACCAGATATTACTGCTTTCCCTAGAATGGCTACAGTTTCTTCACCAGATTCTGAATATATTTTAGACGCAAGGCCAGCTTCCTTTGGATTATTTTATCCAATTGGTGGCGACAAAGATGGGGATAATAATAATAACAACAATAACAATAATAATAATAATAATAATAATAATAACAATAATAATAACAATAATAATAACAACAATAATAACAATAATAATAATAATAATAACGACAATGGCATTGAAAAAAATAAAGACACTTTTATTACCGCTGAAGGTCCTCTTATAGTATTATCAAGTTTAGGTTGTAATCTGGAAGAAATTCTTGATGATATTGATATTATATATAATAATCATAATATTACAATATCAGATACGCCACCAGTTATTCTAGTACAAAGAGGAGAATGTTCATTTTATGATAAAGTTTATAATATTCAACTTGCAGGTGCACAAGCAGCAATAGTGGGTGATTATAGAAGAGGATTAAACTTTGATAAATCTTCATCATCATCAGATTTACTTGTTATGTATTCAAATAAAATTAAGAATGAAAACGTTAGTGATAATATTACAATACCATCAGTTTTCATTTCACATTTATCTTTTTTAACATTAAAAGAATTACCTGAAATTACATTACCAGAAAATAGATTACCAACTGTTGTTATTACAATTGATACTTCAGATATGACATTTATAAATGCATTTGTATTTATGCTTTTATCACCTGCAATTTCACTTATTTTTATTTATGGTGCAGCAATTTTAAAAAGAAGTATTAAAAAGGCATCAGAAAGAGCACCAATTAAAATTGTGAATTCTTTCCCAACTCGTTTATGGTTTAATTCGGATCATGATGAAAATTGTTCTGATCCTAGTCATGGTCATGAAAATAATGATAATAATAATATTAATAATAGTAATAACAATCAAAATCAAAATCAAAATCAAAATCATAATCAAAATCATATTGAAAAAAATTTTAAAAAATGGGCAAGTTCAAATGAATGTGCAATTTGTTTAGAACAATACATTCAAGGAGTTTCTCGTGTTATGAAATTACCATGTTTACATGAATTTCATACTGAGTGTATTACTCCTTGGTTAACAAAAGAACGTAAAGTTTGTCCTATATGTAAACGTGATGTCACAGTTACTAATAATGATAAAGATGTTAATATTAATACTGATACTACTAATACGAATACTACAATTAATAATGATAATGGTAGATCAAGTTTAGATAATTTAATAATTACAAACACTACACCATCATTTACAAGTTCTACTGTTGCAATGTTATCTAATTCTCATACTGAAAATACAAATAATTCAAATACTTATACAATGTCTTTAAATTCATTTAATAGTCAATCATCACCGAATTTATCTCCTGACGAATTTTCTCCTCTTTTAGTTTAAACTATTTTATGTTGGTTATTGAATGGGTTTATTGTTTTTAGCTTACGATTTATGATTTTATGTTTCTTTGTTTTATATATGAATAATAATTAATGAATGAATGAATGAATGAATGAATTCATCGTTTTAATGGGTTTTACTATACGAATTTTATTATTATTTACTCTGTATCATTTCTATTTAGTTTATTTTAATCTTCAATTTTAATTTTTTTTCACTTATTAAAGGTGTCTAAAGTAGGTTAAGTAAAGAAATAAAATGGAACAAAAACAAATTTAAATTTAATATTTATCCCTTTTAATTGGTTGAGAGTATTATTTTAATATAATTTTTGTTTATATTTTTCCTGTATTGTTTTCATATTCTTGTGTATATATGACTTGAATAATTGACTTGAGTATATACAGTCTACTAGTGACGCAGTGGAGTAATACACCGTAATACGAATTAATATATAGTAATACGTGGTAATACATTGTAATATTAGTGTTTGTGCGTAATTGTATGTAATACAATGTTTTACAGTATTTATTCTCCATAATGATAAGTCGAGTTACTATAGCAACTGGGCTTCGGAAAAACTAAAAAAACTAAAAAAAAACTTAATTTTCTTTAAAATTGCAACTTTTGTAAGAAAAAAACTGCTAAAAATAACCAAAAAATAACCAAAAAAAAATTATAAATAATATAAAAAGTGAGTCTTTTGTTTGCATTTTAATTCTGATTAGTTCTAACTTTTTTTTTTTTTTTTTTTATCATTTTTTAGCATTTTTTTAGCATTTTTTTAGCATTTTTTAGCTTCTCCAGAAAATGGAATACTCTTGGGTTGGGAAAGAAGAATTAAATTTGCACCCTAATGGAATAAATATTAATAATAATATGAATAATATGAATAATATGAATAATAATATGAATAATATGAATAATATGAATAATAATATGAATAATATTAATAGTATTAATAGTATTAATAATAATATGAATAATATTAATAACAATACCAATACTAATCCGCTATCTTTTGATGGCTGTATGAATGAAGCGTGTAAATCTGGTGATTATCTACCAAATAACTTGGAAATTATGTCAGGGAATGGTGTTCAAATACCAGAAAATTCGAGAACTTTTGTGCATCCGAATCAGAAGATGGAGATTCCAACTTCAGATTATTTAGGAAATTTGAATATACAGCAAAATGTTTCCGAAGACTCGTACAAGGCCGAATCAGATAGTTTAGATGGGAGCGAAGTCGGGTCTAAAAATCATAAGCCATCTTTTTCACGTGAAGATTCAGCTATGAGTTTGTCAGTGAGTCTTGTTAATTTGTTTGTTATTATAGTATATATTATATATATATTATATTATTATCTATATATATATTATATTATTATCTATATATATTATATTATTATCTATATATATATTATATTATTATCTATATATATTATATTATATTATTATCTATATATATATTATATTATTATCTATATATATTATATTATATTATATATATCATATTACTAACAAAAAGAAAAAAAAAGAACAAAACAGAACGGCACAAAGAGCATTTAGAGAAAGAAGAGAAAAACAAATTCAGGGACTACAAGAAAAACTTTCGGCATTAGAAAATGAAATTGTAAAACTAAAATTAGAAAAAGAATATTGCAAAAAAGAGGCAGAATGGTATTGTTCAGAATATCGAAATCTAATAGCTATATATATGAAAAATAACGAGTCTATTAAGAATAATCAGAGTATACAACCTACAAATGTTACATTTGTTAATAAAAGTAATAATTTATCGCTACATGTTCCAAAAAGTGAGAATCAAACTATGACTATACCAGATGCAAAATCTCAATTTTTCGTATGTTACTGTGTGATTGCTTATGTATTTTATTGACAACTAACTTTTAGGAATTTTACGGTGATCTTGTAGGACCACATATAATACAACTTCCTCTACCTCATTCCATAGAGTCAGTAGATGAAAGTGGTGATAAACTAGTCTCTGCTGTAGGAGTATGGGAGATGATTCAGTCTCATCCAAAGACAGACAAAGTTGATTTTTTAAATGTTAAACGATTGTTATCTGACAAGGCACGTTGTGGTGGTATGGGTCCGGTGTACAGTTATAGTGATGTATTAGCTGCGATTGAGAGTTCGATATGTTAGTGTTGTTTATGAATGATTATTACATGATTTGGTTGTGTTTTTGTCTACATTGTTTACATTATTTGCTTTGTTTATATTTAGTTTTTTATTTTGTTTGTTTGTTTCTAGATGTTTATAGTTACGTTTGGTTTTATTTCACCTGATTAATTTATACTTAGTTAGTAAATGTGATTTCGCTTACAGTCTCTTTGTAGTTTTTTGTATTGTTTTTTTACTCTTCTCGACTTGTTTTGTATTGTTTTTTTACTAGGAATAAATAACAAATTCCCATAAATGCGCAAAAAATGCTACAAAATGCTAACAAAGTGCTAAAAAATGCTAAAAAAAAATTGCCATAAATACAAAATAATGCGATAATTTCCCAAAACAGAAAAAACTGCTTGATTTCTATGCCAATTATCTTAGAAACAACCCGATTTGGAAAAATGCTGCACCAATAAAAATGCATTGGATTTTTCTCAATAAAAGAATGTTAAAAGAAATTATAGTATTGTCTCTAACAAAAATAAAAGTATTTTTTCTATTTGTATCTATAGTATAATAACTAGAAAGTTTTTATGTTTTTAAACCAAGTTTTTATGTTTTTTAAACCAAGTTTTTTATGTTTTTTAAACCAATTTTTTTATTTTTTCTTATTTTCGATATTATTTTGCTGCATGTAAAAAGTAAAGTACGTTTACTTTTAAAAAGAGTAAAAAAGTAAAAAATACAAAATACAAAATACAAAATACAAAATACACAAACATAATAAGACAGCTAGTATTCACATATTTACATAAAAAAAATATAAAAAAAAACAAAAAAGCACTATGAAGTACAATATTTCACCTATGGACTTAAACTAAGTAATACAAAGTACAAACAGACACAAATTACAACGTATTACAGATAAACACATTACACCGTATTACAAGCAAGTAATTTCCCCACAAAATAAATCTAATACACGGGTAAAACATACTTTCAATCACCATAACAACGACAATTAATTAAAAGAACTCATTTCATTTATAATTTCTAACTTTGACTTTTTTTTTTTTTTTTTTTATTTTTTATTTTTTTGTACTAAAATTTGTGGCAAATTTTAGAATAATTTGGTATAAAAAACAAAGGAAAACAGTCAGAATGTTTAAAAAAAGCTTTGGTTTAAGTATAAGAAAGCTTCATGGTTCAAGTGCAAGTTTTGAGAGACGAATTCCATCATTTGCAAATATAAAACCTTTCAATTTGATAGCAGGTGAGTTTCGCAGCAAAAGGGTAGTTTCCTTTACTTGGTATTTATTTGTATTTATTTGGTATCACAAGTCTAACAATATATCAATCTAGCGAAAAAACGATTCAAGGAAATTCAAACAGAAAATAATGGCAATGAGGTTAAAATTGACCAAAAAGTTGACCAGAAAATTAACCAAATAGTTAGTGAAAAAATTGATGAGAAAATTGAAAAAAATAAAAAAACTGAATCAAGCGAAAAATTAAACCCAAATGACGAACAAATCGAAAGATTTTCACTAGTTAAAACTTTCCTGTTTGGAAACGATGAAGGCAAAAAAGATATCGAAAATTTAGAAACATCTTTTTCAGAATCATTAATGCGTGGTAAATATGTACATGAAATTGTATTCCATAAAGTATTACCAGAAAATACACCCAAATACGTAAATTTAGTTGAACAAGTTTATCCAAAATTAATCCAAGACTCAAATAAAGATCCAAACTCTGACGATAATGCAAGATTAATAGGATCATGGAGAACTGTAGTTGGTGACATGGATACTTTTATACATATATGGGAATATAAAGGTTATCAAGGTTTTCATAAAAGTCAATATAATTTACATAAAAAAATAGAATTTTTAAATTATTTAGAAGCATTAAGACCATTACTGCGTTCAAGATATTCAAATTTAATGCAAGAATTTGCATTTTGGGGTAATACATCAACCCCACATATGTATGGTGGAGTTTTTGAATTAAGAAGTTATAAATTGAAATCTGGTATGCTAATGGAATGGGAATCTGCTTGGAGAAAAGGTATAGATGTTAGAAGAAAAGTAATGGAGCCAATCGGTGCTTGGTTTACTCAATTAGGTGAATTAAACAAAGTTTACCATTTATGGCAATTTGCTGATTTGGAAGTTAGAAAAATTTCAAGAGAAAAATGTTGGCAAATTCCTGGTTGGGCTGAAACTACGCATGATACTGTTAAACTCATTGACACAATGGATTCGAATATATTAGTGCCATTATCTTTTTCTCCTTTAAAATAATATTATATCATGTTATTTTTTAAAATATTACATCATTTATATTATATTCAGTATTCATATTATTTACATTATTTAAACTATCCATATTAAACCATATTATTCCTTTATAGCACTTTTTGGTGTCATTTTATTTGTATCAGCATAGTAATTATCATCAACCTTATACTTTTTAACTTTATAGCCAGACCTATCTCTATCTCTTTTTTTCAATTTCCTATCTCTTCTATCACTAGAAGGAGTTTTTGCATCATTGTTATCGTTGTTGCTGCTGTTGTTAATATTGAGATTATTATTATTATCGTTATTATTATCGTTATTATTCTTGTTCTTTTTAACCCTCGTAGCGGCAATTCTTTGTATTTCCGATCTAGACATCCCCCTTCTAATTAAAACCTTTGCCTTTGCACCCAATCCCCAAATATCGCCTAATTTAACCTTGCGAGCATCATGATAAGCCATTTTCGAAAATGATTTATTAACAACCCATTTTTCTAAATTTTGCGGACCTGTACAAACATTTATATGTACATGAGAATCTCTCTTTTGACCGTTACTTATAATAACACGAGGCCATGTATGAGAAGGACCAGACGGTGGATTTTTAATATTGACATTTTCTAATTCTTGTCTTTCTTTATTAGAATCCAATCTATTAATTAATCTTTCTTTTTTGAATAATTTTACTAATTCTTCAGTTTTTAAATTTTGTTCATTATCAATTAATGGTATTTTTGACAGATTTTCATCGCTAACACTTTGAATAATTAAATAAGAAAATTTTGAAATTATTTCAGAATTTGGTTTTGTTACTTTTGAATGATTAAATTCATTTTTAAGAACTCCAATAACATGTGTTTTCAATTGTTTAAGTTCCTTTGGTGGTATTAATAACTTCATCTTACCAAATAATAATTCTCTTGAAAATTTAGGTCTTAAAATTCTTTTATTAAATGAACACGAAGTGTTACCTGCAATACCAGAATCTTTTATTAAATATGTTTGCAAGGGACATCTGCCATGATGAGGACATGGTGCTAATATTCTTAAATTTAAACTTCGAACTGGTTTTTTCATAATTATTTCTTCTTGTTTTTTTCTTTCTTCTTCTTCTAATTTAGATTTATAAATATCTTTGATATCAATCCATTCAGTTTCTTCAGTTTCCTTTATTTTTTTTTTGTCTGAAATGTTATTTGAAGGGTTGAAAGTCTCTTCGGGAACATATTTTTCATCCCATTTTTGAAAAGGTTTTGAATTTGAATTTAAATCTAAAGATTTATTATTAATTTCATTTACATTTTCATTTTCATTGTCATTGTCATTGTCATTGTCATTATCATTTTTCCAACTTTTTTTAACTATATGAGAACGAACTTTTGCTAAAGCTTCAAAAGAGTTTTTACCACCATCTTCAACAAAAATAATTACACCATCTTTAGATAATAAAGAAAGCAAATGATCAATTTTAGATTTTAATTTTAATGTATTGTATGGAAGATAATCAATGTTAAATATTTGATGGTTTGCAATGATTAAATCATATTTTTCCTTGGACCCAAATGGTGGTAGTTGTTTCCTGAATTGAACATTTGTGAATGTTTTTAAACTTGATTCTACGGTATCATCTCCCATGTATTTTAAGTCTGTTTCATTGTGGGTATCATTGTGTGTATCATTATTTACCTCTTTACGCTCTTCATTGATAGAATCATAATGAAATTCATCATCTATTTCATCACTTGTATGAGCATTATTTATATCATTAGATAAATTTTTAGCATATAAAGATTGTTTATATTCAGCCAAAGCATTTAAAAACACTTTTGCACGCTTTTTCATTGCCCAGTGACCAAAAATAACAGAAACTTGTGAATTTGGTTGCCAAGGAATTTTATTACCATTAGAATCATATTCAAATAAATCAGAGAAAACATTAGATAAAGCAATAAATTCAGTAGAAGGACCAAAACCTACAGATAAAATATTTTTTGGTTTCCAATCATCATAACCCATACGATTTCTTGTTTCATATAAAATAGAATGAATTGAAGAGTAGTCATATATAAAATCAGATAAAATTTGTATATCAACTTCTTCTATTGTTCTTGAAAATCCTTTATTTGAAAAACCAGACAATTCACTAGCACGCTTTTGTTGATTTCTTAACCATATAAATTTTTTTAAAACTTTATAATTATAATATGATATTTGTTTTTCAATACATTTATTAAGTACATTTGGAAATTCTAAAACTTTTTCTTTTTGATTTGATAATTTTGATCTAGGATGTATTCTTGAAAATTGACCAACTGGATCTTCCTGGTCATTATTAATAATTTCATAATCATTTCTATTAAAAAGATTTTCTTCATAATCTTCAACAACTTCTCCTTGCATTTTATCTAATTTATCTACAAAGTTTGTATTTAAATTACTTAGATTATTTAATTTATTTAATTTATTTAAAGTATTAAAACTTGTAAAGCTTCTCATATGAATTCCATTGTTTGTACAAATAAATTTACTCTTATTTAGCAAATGTTTAGTATTATACTGTATAATACCGAAATTAACCATTGAAGAAGACATATGCAACTTTTATTTTAATTTATTTATTATATTATTATATTTATATAATATTTTATTATTCTTTATATGCCTTCTTTTCAATACATAAATTTGAATATTTATTTAATTATTTATTTATTTATTTTTTTTAATAATTTTCATAAAAATTTTGAAAATTTTTTAAAAATTTGAGGTTAAAAAAATTATTTTTTTAATTATAATAATTTATATGCGCTTCTTAATGCACAGACAAGGGTTATTTTGCACTAAAAAAAAGCTTTTTTTTAATTATTCCATTTTTGAATTTTTTTAAGCAACCGATTGGAAAAACTGTACAAGATGGAAAAAAATCGATTTTTCTCAGCTCAACCGGTAAAATAACCGGTTTTTTACCCGGTTTAGATCAGAAAATTCGATTCATTCGATCGGTTTTATTTGTGAATTAATTTAGCCAAGGAATGAATTAAAAAGGTAAAATTTAATTAATAGATATAGCAGGAAAGAAAAATTATAAAAAAAAAAAATAAAAAAAAAAAAATAAAAAAAAAAAAAAAAAAAAAAAAAAAAAAAAATAAAAAAAAAAAAATTAAAAATTAAAAAATATAAATAATAATAGTAACAATAAATACAGTAAATAATATTAATATTAGTATAATATAGCAGTCAAAATGGGTAAAATATTGTGTTTGCATGGATATGCTCAGGTAAGTTTACTTAGGTTATTTATTTATTATTTATCATTTATTATTTATTATTTATTATTTATTATTTATTATTTATCATTTATTTATTATTAACCAACTACAAACAGTCAGGATCAGTATTTGCTAAAAAATCCTCAGGAGTCAGAAAAATGCTAGCTAAAATTGGATACGAAACATTGTATCCAACTGCACCTATTAAACTAAGTGCAGCAGATGAATTAGGTGATTTAACACAATTTAATGCTGATAATAGTGCTGACACTTTTTCGTGGTGGGGTGAAGTTTTAGAAACTGAATATGCGGAAATTGATAAAACTTGGAAATTCCTTACAAATGTTATTGAAAATGAAGTGAGTTAGATAAGTTATTTATGTACTTTTAACCTTCATGTTTATGCTTAAAAATATAAATATAGATATTTTTATTATTATTTATTACTATTTACTATTTACTATTTTTTTTTTTTTTTTTTTTTTTTTTTTTA